>JAGRRH010000032.1:0-241793 GCA_019154785.2 Nitzschia inconspicua
TTTGTTTCCTGCACAGCCCATACACATTTCTCTGGCTTGATAGGGAATCCGTTGTTTTGAAGCAATCGTGAGTTTTTTGAAACAAATTGGATGTGTCCGTCCCATGTCTTTCTGAAAATAGCGATGTCATCAATGTAAATTTCAATGTCGGAGAGCACGTCTTGTAGGACTTCTTCCATTGGTTGCTTGAGCCCAATCTGGGGAGTTTGTGAGACCCATTGGTAAGACGAGGCGACGAAATTGGCCGAACGGTGTAACGATAACACAATACCAAGAGGATTCTTCATCGAGATGCAAACAATGGTATTGAATGCTGATATGGAGCTTTGTCAAAAAGCGATATTCCTTGCGTCGTTCGAAGATGTCTTGGATTTTCTTTAGAGTATGGTGATTTCTCTTGATGACTTTATTAAGTATACGGAGGTCATCAACAGTGCGGATCGAACCACCACTTTTCTTGGTTGCGGTGTTACCGAACCATGAGAGTTGTTCATGTTCAAAATCAATCAACATTCTACATTTAGGAAGTGCGTCGCGACCAATGATGAGATCATACCGGCATGCTGCGTCAAACACGTTGCATTTCATGTTCGGGAGACGACGGGTATGACTGAATTCCGGAAAAGAGACGTCCTTAAGGTTGACATAACCGATTGGGATAAAGTTGCCTTGTGCTGAAGCAACGTCCAGGTTCCTTGATGATTTCGACACCTGACGGAATCTCGTTGGTATTTACGAGACAATGGCTTCCGCCAGAATCTACCAGAGCATGAAGGATTAGCTTTAGAGGTGTTTTTCTTTAACTCCTTTTGTAACAACGAGAAGCAATGGGTGTGTTTCTTCTTGACTGGCTTGCTTGGTTGGGTGCTCGTAGAAACTACTGGTTCCTTGTCAATTCCTCGATCTCTGCTCCGTATGATTCAAGGATGGCAAAGTTGTCTTGAGGATCGTCTTGAAATCCAACAAGGTGAGATTCTCCATTTTTGCGGTCGTTGCGGGTTAGTTAGGTTGCCCTGATTTTCAACGACGTTGGATTCATGACTACGAGGACAGTAGTTGTAACGCTTGTTTCCATTTGCGTTGCGATCGGTGTTGTTCTTGTTGTTCCTGCCGTGACTTGATCCGATGGCATCACCGAGAGTGCGACATTGACTAATCGTGTGTCCGTGATGGTTAGGTAAAGGACAGGGTGTATCGGCATCGACTCGACCTTGACTGTTATTGTTTTTGTTGGCGTTTTTGATTCCCCGGTAGTTGTTATTGTTATTGCGGCCTTGGTTACGGTTGCTGTGTTTGGCATTGCGTTTGTTGTCACGTCCATTTTAACGGTTATTTCTCTCCTCGACGTTATTACCACCTGATGGTCTTTGCGAGATGAAGGGATCTTGGATCGATTGTGCTTCGAAAGCAGACACGCATCGATTGAATGGTTTCCGTATACACACTTCTTTCCAGCGTTGGTGAAGTTTTGTGGCCATTGTCTTGGCATGGCGTTTAGGTACGCTCGACAAAATTCGTTGGGTGTGAGACCTGCTGAATCAACCGGGGCTCCAGGGATGAGCTTGACGTATTCATTGGCCATCTCAAGGAGGGTTGCGAATTCCTTGGGCGACATGGTGCCTGGTTTCTTGAGACCTGTTCTTAAGCAAGCCATTTTGGTCGTAGTAGTAGTCCACTGTCTCTTCAAAAAACCCTTCCAGGATTGTGTCCATAGCGTCTTGAAATGAGTCGATGCTGCGACTGGCTTTCGAGGTCATGTAGGTAAGTAACACAAACTTTATGTTTTCCCTTCTACAACTTGTTTGAGCTTCCAGGACATCGTTTCGCATGCGGACTGAAATTTTCTTACGAAGTTTGGCGTCGGTTATAGAATGACGGTGTTGACGGAACATTTTGACTCTTGGTGGTTACTGGACTTCGTTGTTAACTACACAGCGTTGATCAACATGCCGCAGTATCTCACGGCGGCAAAATTGATTCGCAGTTCATAGTATTTCGTTTGAGATGGATGCTACAAATTCAAGGATTCGACTCACAGTCAATAGATCACGAGATAATTGTGACGTTTGCATTGGACTCGTGAATCGGATTCACGTGTTGGCATTTTTGTGCCACAGCGGCACAACCAAACACTCCCATTGGGTGTCTCCCGATGGAAGAAGGTAGCAACTAGTTCCTTTCCACTGATTTTGTTTGACGACATGGTACAACAATGAAGAAATGGTGCGAGATTGTCAAGTGCCAAGGTTCCAAGTTGCTAAGGTTGATAAAAATGACAAGAAGAGCAGACTCCGTGATTCAGACTCGGGTCTCGGGTGTAACGGAAATCATTTTTATTTTTTATATTAGAAAAAATAACCCGGGAAAATGAGAATAGATTTTATGCAATGACGGCGAAGCAAAGAATAAATTTTTATGCATTAACTGTATAATAAATGGGCGAGCGAAGAATAAATTATTCGAGGGGTGTGGGTTAGAAATTAAATTATTTTATTGCAAATATTTAAATAAATTTAAATATATTTAAATTAAATATATTTTTGAGCATGTCCATCCGACCTGATGAGACAGCTTTCTACTGGATTCGTGAAAAATCAGGCTTCTGTCTCCAGTCTGTCGTCCGTTTGCGGTGGATGGACTGTCGATCGTCGTGACAGTCAGAACGGACGTTGTTTCTTTGTTGCAGACGGCTCCGTTGTGGATACGTAATGTCCCGCTGACCAAAATAATCGTTCAAAAAAGTTTGCGCATGCCGCGCGACTTGCAAGAGAGTTGTCCCAAAAAATTTGACCCGCATCGTAATAATAGAACCACAAAAAGTCTGGGATTACGACTGGTACCCAGCACATACTGGAGGGCCACACAGTATCATACATATGCAAGTTTCCCTTTACAGTTAATAGATTTAAATTAACTGTAAATAATTAAAACTGCTTATTTGATGGAAATAAAAAAATTTATTTGCAATCATACTTATTGTCCGGTACTCAATCCCTTAAATCCCTTCACTCGTCGTTAAGAAACGGTGTGTCCGACGCGGAGCTGGTGATGTCACAGATCTCTACATTTTTTACGTGTTTTGCGTACCAGAACAGCTAAGCAGAACACCATGGACGGTGTGAAAAGCTGACAACTGGATTACCGGTGGCTATGATGATACCACAAAGCTGAAAAATGACAGTGTTTGCTGAACGATGCAGAAGAAGTCGACCAAACATTTACTGCATTTTTTATCAGAACAGTGAAAAGCGACGAAAAACTCCATCAAAACACATCAACACTCCCAAGCTACAAAAACGCCAGCGTTGTTGTTTGCTACGAAAAACTCCTTTGACACTAACTCAAGAGATACCATTACAAAGCAGCTATCTAGCTAGCCTCTGACAACGCATACGACGCATGAACAACTTCATATCTAATCGTATGGGTGGGGCACCCCAACTCTTGCCCCCCCTCCGGCCAACAACGTTCCACAAATCCAAAATCCGGCAGCCTTAAACTTGGAGACAGCCCTTCAACAGTTTGTGATTGATTTACGTGAAGCTGGCGAGCCGGAAAACACTAAGAAGGCATACCTGCCCAAGCTGAAGGAGTGGTTCCAGTATTGCGACCATGTGTACCCGACCGATCCGTACAAGTACAATATGAATTTCGATAAGATTTATTTGTTCATGTTCTTCCAGACCTTTCGACAGCAGAAAAAGAGAGGCGGAAACAGAAAACTGCAGAAACAGGACATTTACTTTGATGCAGAGGCATATGACAACCTTATGCGGCCCTTTGCTGGACTCAGTCCTGGGCAGCGCCTCCTAGAGAAATGCTCCACATGTAGAGAACCCCATCAGCGAGAGCCAATTCGCTACCTACAAGGCAGCGCTGAGGCGAATTTACAATGCTCAGATAAATAAGAATGTCAATTCGCTGCATTGGGACCACGTTTGGCTACCAGCACTGAAAGAGCTTCACCGGCTGGTGAGGTCGAGGAAGCTTATCATTAAACGGTTGCAACATCAGGAGAAAGTGACTGGGGAATTCTCTCCGTATGCAATGGTTGGTCACTACAACGACATCGAGGATATGCTTTGGACAGATTCCAGCGGGCGCAGCTGGAGGCAAACAGTGGCAAATTTGCGGCACCGCTATTGCCTACTCTTCCTTACTAGTGGCATTCTTCGATGCGAGTCTTTGACCAAGGCTGATCTCAGCGATCACTTGTCTTTCTACCTCCCCCAGCGTGATCAAGATATCCACCCTATGCTCTTGTTGATCATGCAAATTCCTGAGGGTAAGGTGAACAACGGACGGACTCTTTTCGGTAGAGCTACGCGTCACAAGCTACCACAGTTTTGCCCAGTCGGCGCTCTGGCCATGTATCTTCAGTGTCGTTTCCATGTGACTCGGGAATTCAATAACTTCACCATTGAAGATTGGTGCACCAACTCTCGTTGGATTGATATCAAGTTGCTTGTAGGTGTCGATGGAATCAGTGATAGGACTCAGGAAATGAGGAGTGACGGTTACAGCAAGCATATAAAATGCTGTTGAAGCTTGGATTGCCTACTAATAATCTTTGTCACCTTGGAAGAAAACTTGGTACAAAGACGTTGGAACTGTTGGAAGAGGAAAGTGAATCCATTAGACGCATGGGCCAATGGAATCCTTCTGTCTTTGACAACTACTACTCTACCAAGTTGCCTATTGGATCTATTCGGAAGCTAGCAGGATATGTCTCCAAGAGCAACATTTACTATAACACTCGTACGACTGTGAACCCAAATGATGCACTGCTGAGGTCAACACCTATGGGTTCCTTTGTGTACACTGCCCTGGATGGGGTATTGGAACAAGCACAGATTCACAGAGGCGGTTACGATACGGCCATTCATTTTCTCCGTTGCCTTGCTGAGCTTAACAAGGTATTTCTCCAGGACGCCGCTGCGTTGCTTTGCGTTAAAGAAGAACGTTCAAATCACTTCATGTACCAGAATCTTGCCGTTTTGGAGTCTCAGGCTTTTTATGTCAGTACTGCTTAAACATTGTTGGTGTCTTCCAGTTTGAATTTTTCTCATCTCCTCACCGGTAATGCCTCGTTGGTACCCTGGCCGATGTGGCTTTTTTCCATTACCGCATCTTCTCCCTCCCCCCCATCTTCAGGATTTCAAAGGGCAAATGGCTTCAGCTATTAGACATGAGGTAAGCCCTCTCGATGCTACTGTCGAAAGCGTCCTTCCTGGCGTTCTCGAGATCCAGCAAACAACCCATTCAATGGTGGAACAGTTGGGAGGGAAGGTTGATCGCTTTCATGAGGCTGTTCATGAGGCTGTTCATGAGGCCACTCGGTCTATCAGTGAAGACGTTACGCGTAAGCTCCAAGGCCTATGTAACCACCTGAAGCGATGCTTGGATGACAAGCAAATGGAAGGGAATCGAAGGCGAAAGCTTGCTCATTGCTTCACGAGTATTGGCCAGCTTCTTAACATGTCCGAATTAGATGATGCGGAATCAGATGGTGACACAAGACATGAACCTGAGCGAACTTTCGCCGGAAACAATCTATTTGAGAGCAACGAACAAGACCCCTCCACTGAGCCATTTGAGAGCGAAGAACAAGGCCTCTCCACCGGGCCAAATGCTACTAGTGCTACTACTGTGGCCATCAGTAGAACAAGGGTTTCTGGTTGTAGTACTGTCACATCGCCAGAAAAGAGGCTTGCCCCCAAGTACCATTCACTGAAGGAGATATTGGACGATTGGCAGGATCCTAACAATGGCTTCCTTGTGCTTGATAAGAAGTATGGGAGGAATTGGCGTAAAGATTGGAGTGACTCGCAAAAGACATCGTTTTCGCGTTTGTCTCGTATCTACAGTGCTGTGGTGAAGTACATCGAGTCAAAGCCAGACCACAATGAAGCTCTAGAAGAATTAGAAGACGTCTTTAAGAAGAAACGCCTCAGTGTAAGAGGAATGGTATGTTTTTTCCAAGCAGAGGGTTACCTTCATGTTCAGAAGAGCCGTGGCCGTACAAAGCAGCAGCAGTCTGCTGACGATGCTATTGAAGTTTAAAGTTGTATTTGAAAAGTCATTGTTTTTTCGATTTTATGGAAGGGTTGGACTCTAGTTCTAGTAGTAGCCTGTAGTTAAGAGATTGGGACTTCTACCTCTATCTCACCCCTTCTATCATACGGTACTACTGCTCCCTCCACTGGGATTGATTTTTTTATCTCCTCTTGTTACAGTTAGATGTCAATTCTACGCACTCTCCGTACGTAATGCACTGTCAATTCTACACATTCTTCACACTCTCCGTATGTGGAATTTGTACCAGGAAATCCATATTTGCTCGGGATCAAACTCGGCGAAATCAGCCAAACGAACGATTGTCCCAACGTGTTACCACGAGAAAAGAGGAGATCAAAGTCGCGGAAGACGTACAGACGAGAAGACAAATACACGGAGTAACAGCATCGTATTATTTGTTCCGTGTACAACGTTTTGTCAATCATTTTAAATCTCCTGTTTCGAATTCAGGCAAAGTTCGAAGTCCAGGGTTTCCGTGAACGTCTTGGATTTTTATAGATGGTTCGATGGTCGCTTTTGCTCGTTAATTATCAGATACTTGGTCGGGGTCCACTTCTTCAACTTGAAATTCCTTCGTGAGAAGCAGCATGTTATGTGATTTCCTTTTTTTCGGATGCAGAGAATGTAATATATCGTTGGTACACCACTCCAACTTTCTTTGATCTAAACAACTCGACGAACTGATGGCAGTTTATAACAACAACTGTAGTAAACTTCTGGTGAAGCGGAAGAAAAAATCAGTATTAAACTGCATGGATTATTGATTAATATTCCAAAATCAATTAACAGGAAAATCAAATAATCATAACAGTAAATACGCTTTGTATTCCGCAAACCGAGAGAGACAGAGAGGGGGGGGGGGATGTTTTCTACGCAGCACGACTATTATTAATACGTCGTTCTGGACTTCCTTCTTTCCCTGCTGGAGAGAAGAAGGGTGTTTTTGTTGTGGATGTCGTGTTGTGTTCGAAACAGGACGCCGGTCGGCCACAATTCAACGGCATGTCATAGTTGTTGTTGCACTCTATTTTGCAAAAGTGAATGTGCTACGCAACAAAGGTAGTCTAAAAGTTGGTGCGTTGATTGCAAAATGAATGGATGGATGGATGGATGGACTTTCTTGTTTACAATTATTTGATTCACAGTCATATCATATATCATAAAGTATTTCGTACCAACAACAACAACATTAGTGATTTGAAATTGTGTCTCGCTGTCTCACCAACAACAAACTGCTCTTCGTTTTCTCTGTCACCACCTTCCCCCGCTCCCCCTTTTTTCTTTTTCCTACACCACCGATTGATTCATTGTACATGATGCATGTACCACACCATGATTGTCAACAACTCAAAATTAACTGTAAATGAAATCATATCTTTATTTACATAAATACATGTATATGTATATGTTTCATGAATCAGTCAAACGAAAGAGAGAGACAGACAGACACAGAGAGAAAGAGAGAAAGTGAGAGTATTGTTTGTTGGATTCATTATTCTTGGGGAACAGATCGACACTTTTCGGCCTCACTACATCATCACCAACAAACGTGTCATCAACTTTGGGATAATTGGCAAATCTTTTTTTGGGGTCTGCCAAACAAAAACTCCCCTTTTGTTGCGGTTTTTATTGTTGTTGTTATATTGACTGTGAATTCCATTTTTGGGGTGGAGCTTTGTCTGTATGTTTTGAATGCCGTTCCAAACAACAACAAAAAAGAGAAGGAGACAGAACAACAGTATATCATCTCAATAATTCAATTCCTTCCCTTGATACCGCAAACAGACGTGTCGTAAACGTCGGGGATAAACACTATAAACACACAGTGTTGGATCACTGAGAGGAGAGAGATAGAGAGCATGGATCCGTTTTCACCTTCCACCTCTGATTCGGACCCGTGTCACTACGGAAGCAACGAATTGCAATCACAAGTACAACAGCAACAGCAACAACAACAACAGTATCCAGACACGTACCAGCCGTCTGCAGAAGTGTTTTCCTCCTCTCAATCGAATTGCTCATCAGAACAACATCCATTATCGATATCGCATGCCGCTACCGCCGGTAGGAATGCAGTGGCAAACGACGGCCCTATGTATCCTCCTCCTCCCGATAATGGTCCGACGTATGTTGTTGTCGATCGTTTGATGCAAAACATATCCACCGATTTGCATGAAAGTATCGCCGATACACATCAAGACATATTTGATGATAATGATAATGATGACCATCATGATGGTCACCACCAGAACAACGACGACGACGACGACAATGATCAACATCCAAACAACATCCAATCCCATATTGCTATGCAGCAGCATCAACAACATCAACAAGCGCTGCAACAACAAATGCAACATCTCATAATGCAGCAGCAGCAGCAACAACAACAGCAACGGCAACAACAAGTGATCTTCGGTAACTTCACTGACATCCAAGAGCATCGTTCCTTTCATGGAAGTTGTGACTCTTCCAGCGTCAATTCTGGAAACTATTCCTCGGCCGCCTCCACGGGAAGTGCCACCAGCTGTGGTATCGGAAGCGGCAGTGCGTACAGTGGAACCTGGGGAGACGACGACAATTGGGACGATTGGGCCGGTATTCCTGACGTTGACACCGCCCCCACACCCCCGCCGCCACATCTTGCCGATTCCATCATCGCCCAACAAATGTCCAAAATGTCCGTCCAAGAACGGGAACAGGTCTACTGCGATCTACACGGTGTCCGAGAGGAACTCAACGAAACTCCGGTCCTTGTCTTTCAATCCATGGAACGGATGAAGGACCACTTACAAAAACTCGTCTCGCAGGGTCGAGCCTCTGCCTACCATCAGGCGGTACAACAAAATGCCCATTACTGCCACAAACCGGACAACCTGACCAAGTTCTTACGGGCAGAATCGATGGATCCGATACAGGCGGCGCTCCGTATGGCACGTCATTACGACAGCAAACGAGAACTGTTTGGTGTCGACAAACTCGCCAAGGATATCACCCAAGACGATCTGGAAGACAGTCCCGAAGATTTACAGACGTTGTACGGGGGACAATCGCAAATTGTGTGCAAACGGGATCGAGCCGGACGAGCCATCTTCCTCTGTCACGGTGGCACGTCCGGAAACTGTTCCGTACTTAGCAAGTTGCGTCGACAGTTCTATCTGGCGCAAATGATGGCCGAAGATGAAGAGACGCAACGAAAGGGAATGATCATTGTGTACGTTGCCAATCATAGTCGGGTCCAATTGGACACCACCTATGCCTGGAAAGCTGCCGGGGCGGCTCGTTCTCAACCAATACGTGTCGAAGCCTTCCATTTCTGTTTGGATAGTGCCAAGAGTGGATGGAAAACCGTGTTCGATACCTTCAAAATGGCCATGCATCCATTTTTGAAGGTACGAGTCAAGACACATTGTGGAACGTTTGAGGAGTGCATGCAATCGCTACAAACCTATGGCATTCCTACCAAAGAGTTTCCGTTGCGAATGGTCACCGGTGTCGTGACTGGTCCCAATGGCACATTACAACAACAAAAACAAAAACAACAACCAGTAGTGGAACTCGTGGTCGATATCGACTATCACGTGGAAATGATGATGAAACGTCGGGAACGAGAAAATCGCTACAAAAACTTGATCCGAATGACATTTCCACAGCAACAACAACATCCCTCCAATCCCCCCGAATCAATCTCCGTATCTTCGGACCCAACGGGAGGGTCCCAATGGTTGCAGCAACAATTACTACAACAACAGAAGCACCACACCCAGCAGCAACAGCATCAACAACAACAACTGTCGCAGCAGTTTCTTCCTGATTCAATGACATCCAATCTACCAACTCAAGAAATCACCGATATGGTTGTCCCGGCATCAGTATCGTTTGTTCCATTGGGCTCTGGCATGTTTTCTTCAATGGATTCCGTGGGAGAAGTACCACCGCCTCCAAATACTACACTGTCCCATTTGACGTCACATTCCTTGTCGATACCGTCACCCGTAGCATCCGGAAGTAATAACCGAAAGGATATGAAAAAGAAAAAGCCCAAGCACAACGCTCACTCGGCATTGACAAGTGTTTGTGTCCCCAGCCGAAACGATGTATTGTTTGGCCGAGGGAAACGATTTCAGAACCATGTCGGTAATCAACGATTCCGCACACTGATCGAAGATTGTTTACCGTCCTATGACAAGGCCAGCAAGGAACAGAAAACTAAGATTGCACAAGAGATTGTTGGGATTGTCCATCAAGCTAGAGGCCGTTTCCTGAAGGATGACGGTGCTGGATGGGCACAAGTGACCGACATCCACTTGCTACGACAGAAGGTGGCCCATGCATTTCGTGGATTACGGTCTCAAAAGCAAATGCATGCATCCCAAGCGGCCAAAGCGGCCGTGCGACACCAACAACAACAACAAGAAGAAGAAGGGACGATGGCAGATTTGGAGATCGATTCGGGAGATGGAACTAGTAGTAGAAACGTACCACACCTCAAGCCTCCACCAACACCCGATCCCTCTCGGTCATCATAAGACGGGCATGCTGCGTAATAACTTGCGTGAGGGACTAGTAAATAAAAAAAATTCATTTGTCAATATGTTGCTTATGCCGGTTTTATTACTGTTTTTAAAGACATAGTTTGAGGGCTTGTTTCTGTGAAGACGGCGCTGTCGGATTGATCTTGCAGCCAAACGCTTGCCCGTAGAATGTAAGTACTACGTAGTATTTGTTTCGGTCAGATGATACAGTAGAGATTCATCATGGGTTGGTTGGTATAGACTTGACAGTGAAAAAGAGGAACTTGCTACGGATTCTTTGCGTCAATCAATGCTTTGGAAGAGTGGTAGGTGATACGTACTCGTACGATCTGACAACGCCAACTGAACTTGCTGTGTGCGGGGCTTGCGCCGGTTTGTCAAAACCGCAGAAAATTTGGATATATTCCAGGAATACGGAGTAGAAGATAATATAGTCCCAACGGAGATGAAAGCAAGGCCTCGTACATCATGGCCGGTGTCCGACCGAATAGTGTTGCGTCGCTCTCACTGTCGTCTTGCTCTACTACGGCAGTAGGTATTATCTAGAGAGTAGTTGGAGGATGATCGGAGATGGGCAAAAGTACACATCCTCCTCATGATTTCTTCTGACATGGCTTTGGTGGACACACCATCATGTTTATCTTCAAGGATGCAAAGGGCCTCATCAGGTGATTCAACAGGCGGGTGTTATATCATAATGTGCCACGTACTATCAGGGTCATTTAAGAAGACAGTTTCGGTGTTGTGGTGTCAGGCCCAGGGTGCCTGGATGGAACACAACCAATGTTTTCCATTAATTAGTTGCTGCGAATCAGCACTACCAATCGTCGCACTAGTTCACTATCACAAAACAACCACTCTACTACCGGTAGTAGAGAGGTAGTCCTATGGTCGATTTTAGTTCTCCCTTCCCAAATATTGTCTCTCTATTGCGTACTTTTTTGTCCGCGACACATCGGCGACTTCGGTCATTGCACGGAAGTTATGACATGGCACCTTTTCGAACATCATCTCGAAAATTCAGGAAAGACGATGAGACGCCAAGCAAAACGACACATATATGTGAGGCATTCGCCGTCGATACAAAAAAGACGTGCTTGACTACAATACTCTGCTTCCCATTTTCGATTTAGAAAGGTTGCACCGGTAAAAAGGCATACCAGGAGGTACTACTTCAATGAAATCCCGATTGTCCTTTTTACCTACTAGTATTACAGCCTCTTTAAAACATGCCGCCAAGAACATTTTTTCCTACTAGTAGACGAAGTTTACAAGGTCAGAGATTTTCGAAAAAAAAACACACACACGTTTTTATTTCACCTGAAACCGGTGTGTATCACAGAAATCCTGTCTCAAAAGAAAAACAAGTGCTTTTTACGAACACACAATCTATAAAAAGCACAAGACGCTACAGCTCGATTTCGATTTCTACAACGACGTCCTTTCACATCGCTCACAATGGCGCTGCAAAACCAAGAAAACGAAAAGAACGATTCAGCGATTCTAGATGCGATGATGAAAGTGGATCAAGAACTCGAAGACCAACAAGCTTCTGTCAATAGCAACAGTGACCGTGAGGCTTATTCGTCCTCTCATGACACTGGTGTCTCGCCGTCGACAGAAATCTCCAACAGCCGTGGAACTGGAGCAGGTCAAGATGATGACAGTGGTACAATGAGCATCGCTCACACCGAAAACAAGGCGGTCTTGCTCTGGAAACTCGTCATGATCCTTGTCTTGCTTACAGGAGCGGTTGGTGTTGCCTTCACAGTATTTTATTATGTATCTAATGACGAAGAGGCAGACTTCGAGGCAGCCTTCATTGCCAACTCAAGAAAAGTATTTGAAGCCATTGGTGATTCTTTGGATGTCAAGCTAGCAGCTGTGGACATTTTTGTGACATCTATTGTCAGCTATGCAAAAGATACTAACAAGACTTGGCCATTTGTTACGCTGCCACATTTTGCAGAAAAGGCATCGAAAGTCCGCGGTCTGTCCCATGCAATGGCAATCACACAAATGCAAGTTGTGTGGAACGATGATGATCGAAGGATGTGGGAAGACAGTTACGTCCAAGAAAATGAGTGGTGGGTCCAAGAAGGGATTGATATCCAACGATCTGATCCTGCCTTTGATGGAGACATTTCCTGTCCTGATTATGTGCCACATGGTGATACAAGTATTTGGTATGGTGATGACGTGCCATTCAATGATGCACCGTAAGTACAATGACATTGTTTATTTGATTTCATACTTCTTGGGACTGTATGTCTTATCATTTTGATTTTTGGTATAGGTACATTCCAACTTGGCAGTCATACCCTGTTTTGTCCTTTGGTGACAACCCACCTTACAACACAAACATGATCATGAGTCCAAAGAGAGGATCTGCAATCAAGGCTGCAATGGAACTCCATGAAGTCACCATCAGCCGGGTTCTCAACAAGGTTGACCCAGATGAGCCAACATCACCATTTTATGTTCGTGCAGTCAATGAATGGAATGCTAGACATGTTGGAACAGATGGAGAAGCTGAAGAGCCTCTAGTGCAATTCCTCTATCCTATCCTTGTTGACAATGCTGATACAAACCAGGTCAAAATGAATCAATTGCATCCAGACAACTCCACTGTAGTTGCTATCATGGCTACAAGCTTCTTTTGGAAGGCATTCTTGGAAAATACACTTCCTGAAGGACAGAGAGGGATTAATGTGGTCTTCGAAAACAGTTGTGGACAAGCCTTCACATACAGTCTGGATGGTGCTGAGACCAATTACAGGGGTGAAGGAGACCGTCATAATCCCAGATTTGATGCTATGGGAGAGACCTTTTCGGTTTCAGAACTTGTGTATTCAGCAAATGGAGTTGCAACCTATACCGGGCTTCCTCTTTCAAATGCTTATTGCCCATACAGTGTCTCTGTTTATCCTTCTACTACTTTTGAAAGCAATTACAAGAGTGACAATCCAATCATTTCACTGTGACTGCTGTGTCTATATTTGTTTTCACTGCTTTGGTCTTCTTGGCCTATGACAGACTGGTTGCAGTGCGCCAAGCTAAAGTAATGAAATCTGCAGTCCAGAGCAATGCCATTGTGTCCTCGTTGTTCCCTTCCAAGTACCGGGAAAGACTCTACAATGATGCCCTGCAGTCAAGCAAGGCTGCCGGAAGTGGTGGAACCTATATACCAAGCAAGGCACGCCTCAAGAATTTCTTGCGAGAAGGCAATGAAGATGGCTTTGGTTCCAGCAGTGGTCCTGGGCAACCCATTGCAGATCTGTTCACTGATTGCACTGTGATGTTTGCTGACATAGCCAACTTCACTGCTTGGAGTAGCGCAAGGGAGCCAGGCCAGGTCTTCACACTGTTGGAGACAGTGTATGGGACTTTTGACAAGATTGCTGCCCGAAGGGGAGTCTTCAAGGTTGAGGTATGTAGACATTAATCATATCTTTTTGACAGAGGGAGAATGATTTTCGTTGACTGACGATTGCTTTTCATCAGACAATTGGAGATTGTTATGTTGCTGTGACAGGACTTCCAGAACCAAGAAAAGATCATGCAGCTGTCATGGTGAAGTTTGCAAAGGACTGTAGGGATGAATTTGTAGAAGTCACAAGACTATTGGAAGTCAGCCTTGGACCTGACACTGCAGACCTAGGGTAAGTCAGGAAAAGAAACATAGATCTGCACCTTTGAGAGGGGACAACGTCTGACACTTTGTAAAATCTTTTCCAGTTTGAGGATTGGGTTGCACTCAGGGGCAGTGACTGCAGGTGTGCTAAGAGGCCAAAAATCCAGGTTCCAGCTGTTTGGGGACACTGTAAGCAAAATTTGGATTGTTAAAATGCATTCCTTGAGCAATATTGGGATAGTGTTAATAATTTGTTTTCTTTTCTCTTTTATTTTCAGGTGAACACAGCTGCAAGGATGGAAAGCACAGGAATGGTCAATAGAATCCATATCTCTCAGTCTACTGCAACTCTCCTGGAAAAATCAAACAAGGGTCACTGGGTCAAACCAAGAGAGGACCAAATTCAGGCCAAGGGCAAGGGTCTCCTACAGACATTTTTTGCAGAACCCAAATCTAACAACAGTGTTTCCAAAGGTTCATCTGAGAAGGCAAAGGACAGTCCTTTGATGGATGACATGAATGGGGCACTTCCAAACAAAATTGCTAGACTGGTGAAGTGGAATGCTGAAACTCTGTCCAAGGAACTCCTTAAGATCATGCAAGCAAGGAATTGCAAGAATAGAACTACTGAAGGCAAGAAAGTTGAATGGGCTGAGCCCAGTGGTGCAATGGTCATTCAGGAAGTGAAGGAGGTCATTATGCTCCCGCCATTTGATGCATCAGTTCAAGTCAGTGATGATTCTTCCCTGAAGTTGGAAGAGGAGGTCATGAAGCAGCTGCATGACTATGTGTACTCAGTTGCAAAGCTCTACAACAACAATCCCTTTCACAACTTTGAACATGCCTCTCATGTCACAATGTCTGTGGCTAAGCTCCTTTCAAGAATTGTGGCTCCAGATCATATCTTTGAAGAGGAACGCAAGAGTAATCATGGTGTAGCATCCACTCTCCATGACCATACCTATGGAATCACCTCAGATCCTTTGACACAGTTTGCATGTATTTTCTCTGCCCTTATCCATGACTGTGACCATCCAGGTGTGCCCAACAACCAACTGGTGAAAGAAGGCAGTGAGATTGCCAAGTTGTACCAAGGAAAGAGTGTTGCTGAACAAAACTCTGTAAATTTGGCTTGGGATCTCTTGAGGGACCAAAAGTATGCTGCACTGAGAAATGCCATTTGTGGATCCCAGGAAGAAGAGCAGAGATTCCGCCAGTTGGTAGTCAATACTGTCATGGCCACTGACATCATGGACAAGGATTTGAAGAAGCTTAGAGATGATAGGTGGGATGCTGCCTTCCACAGGGGGAAGATGACCAACGATTTGTGTCAGGTCAACAGAAAGGCAACGGTTGTCATTGAGCATTTGATCCAAGCCAGTGATGTTGCTCATACTATGCAGCATTGGCATGTGTACATCAAGTGGAATGAGAGGCTATTCAAAGAGTTGTTGTGTGCTTACCAAGCTGGCCGATCAGATATGAATCCAGCCAACTTTTGGTATGATGGTGAATTGGGTTTCTTTGACTATTACATCATTCCATTGGCAAAGAAGCTTTCTGAGTGTGGAGTGTTTGGAGTTTCGTCTGATGAGTATTTGACTTATGCTATGGAGAACAGACGGGAATGGGAGAAGAAGGGCAAGAGTATTGTTGCTGCCTACCTTGAGAGACATGGTGCGGTTTCTTCTGAGAAGATCAGCAACAACGCAGTTGGTTAAAGCATGGTTTTTTTTATACAGCTGATGACACAACATGGCGAATACACACATTCATGGTATCCAACTAAGACAGAGGGTGATACTTCTGCATAACTCCAGTTTGACTTATCTTACTCGTACATCGAATGGTAACAGTTCGTATTTTCATCGCCTCAACGTTTGATGGTGTAATTTCTTGCCAGCTTGCCTGTTGCTTTTGATTGGGACTTTCGTCGTAGATGTCGATTCTTGGAAAAAGTAATTCGCTTCCTTTGGAAAGGATAGCAGAGCAGGTCACCGTTTTGTCTGGCAGGAGATGATGCTAAGGCTATCGCGCCATAGCTAAAGCAAATGAATGTGGCTCACGGAATTGATCAATAGATCACTGTCGAGTGGAATATCTCGTTCAGAGTGATGTTGATTCTTGTTCTGCAGTTCAAGTTTCGAACTTTTAAAGACACAAATGATTTCTTTTTGACTTTCAAGAAGGATCGTCTTTTATTACATTTTACTGCAATCTGACAAGGAAATTTGGCGACGTGAAATTTTGCAGCAGTTGTCTACTCAGGAAATCAACAATCAGACAAAAAAATGTAGATTTCTTTGGCTGATCAAAGTGAAATTGATCCATCAACGGAGACGAAATCGCTTCAAGTGGTACTGATTGGAGCACGAGTGAATCTTTTTGTGCATTGACGCATATCCCACCGTAAGGGGCCGAGTGAAAAATCTTGACGAGCAACAAAACCACTCTACATTCCGACCTGCTCCGATCCGAGTCTCAAATGCAAGATGGCATTCGTAAGCTTGCTTCTTATGACAAGTACTTCATGTTAGATCTTAGATACTATTACGGTTACATAAAAAATCCTTCATTCGATTGCAACAAGAATGTACTCATAATTTCAATGCATCCATGTTGATATTATATGTTTTTGTTCCATTCTCATTATTGCTTTTGGAAGAATGAGCCAAATCTCACAATATCAATGTTGATTGTTCCAACTCTCTTTCATTGTAAGGTTTTTTGCCCATCCAGACCTGAATGAAGTCCAAGCGTGAGAGCCATCATCTCGGTTGCGGAGTCCGTGAGAGTAGGTGATCGGCAAGCGCATCCCTTCTTTCGGTCGCCACGCCCACTTGTGCGGATCGTCTTGAAACAATTAATTGTTGGAGTGTGGAACAAGGAGCAACAATAACTCTATTAGTGCAACAGAGACGATTGTTTCCTTGATGTTTGCTTTTGGGTTTCATGTTCTGGTAGACAATTTACGTTTCTGCGGTTGTACTACGGACTACGTTCGGACGTCATTCTCCAACTCTGCCAAGCAAAGGTATTATTCCCGGTACTATTACGAGAGCTGATAGGCGTCTGGTTCTCTCTCGACGAATGAAAGTAACAGAAATCCATCGTACTACGTATAATTTCGTACGTAAGCGACCAGGAGTACTTTCACCGTTTGAGAAATGCGGTTCTCCGTTCCCAAAACAGTGGCGTGGCTTCACGCACACTTTTTCGTCCACATCAAATCGGCGACTTCTCCAGCACTTTTTCGGTACAAACTAACAGTAACACACAGTAGTCCGTCAAATGCAATAGCCATTTACTGCGTTCTTGAAGGGACGGTTTTTCAAACTTACAACTATGGCAAGGATATAAAAGGCTCGGATGACAACTACTTCACAATGAAATCGATTAGCGTTGTTGTTTGAACTTATTCTGACGTGTCCGACAACATGGCTCCCCTTCCCAGGAAATCGTTCCATTTAAAGGTATGTCTATTCGCAGCGATAATGGATTGTGAAGTTGTATTAATACGTCTATTTGTGTAAAGAAGTGTCATTTAGAGGCCCTACGAGATTTTTTCTGTTCTTAAAGCAACTTTTTTTGGTACGACTGGTGGGCAAAAACAATCTTTCCCCAGACGATTTCGTTTTCACTTACAGTTAACTTGTTGTGATATTCCCGAAAAAGGAATTCCTCCAGCAAGAGTGACGATCTCACAATAGTAATTTTCAAAGAGTCGATCTACAAGTCTTTATCACAACATCTCATTTCTATTGTAACAACAAGAATTAATACATCGTTCACAATGGCGCTGCAAAACCAAGAAAACGAAAAGAACGATTCAGCGATTCTAGATGCGATGATGAAAGTGGATCAAGAACTCGAAGACCAACAAGCTTCTGTCAATAGCACCAGTGACCGCGAAGCCTATTCGTCCTCTCATGACACTGGTGTCTCGCCGTCGACAGAAATCTCCAACAGCCGTGGAACTGGAGCAGGTCAAGATGATGACAGTGGTACAATGAGCATCGCTCACACCGAAAACAAGGCGGTCTTGCGCTGGAAAATCGTCATGATCCTTGTTTTATTGGCCAGTACCATTGGTGTTGCCATTGCAGTCTTTTACTATGTATCTAATGAAGAGGAAGCTGCCTTTGAAGCTGCCTTCATTGACAACTCAAAAAAAGTATTTGAAGCCATTGGTGATTCTTTGGATGTCAAGCTAGCAGCTGTGGATATATTTGTGACATCCATAGTAAGCTATGCCAAATATAGTAACAAGACATGGCCTTTTGTTACACTGCCACATTTTGCAGAAAAGGCATCAAAAGTTCGTGGTCTGTCGCATGCAATGGCAATCACACAAATGCAAGTTGTGTGGAATGATGATGATCGAAGGATGTGGGAAGACAGTTATGTGGGAGAAAACGAATGGTGGGTCCAAGAAGGGATTGATATCCAACGATCTGATCCTGCCTTTGATGGGGATATTTCTTGTCCTGATTATGTGCCAAATGGTGACACAAGCATTTGGTATGGTGACAATGTGCCATTCAACGATGCACCGTAAGTACAATGATGTGGCACATTTCATGATGTGCAGTCACCAAAACATTTTTCTCACGCTTCTTTAATTGCCATTTACTATTAGGTATGTTCCTAGTTGGCAGTCATACCCTGTTTTGTCCTTTGGTGACAACCCACCTTACAATACAAACATGATCATGAGTCCAAAGAGAGGATCTGCAATCAAGGCTGCAATGAATAGCCATGAAGTCACCATCAGCCGGGTTCTTAACAAGGTTGACCCAGATGAGCCAACATCACCATTTTATGTTCGTGCAGTCAATGAATGGAATGCCAGACATGTTGAAACAGATGGAGAAGCTGAAGAGCCTCTAGTGCAATTCCTCTATCCTATCCTTGTTGACAATGCTGATACAAACCAGGTCAAAATGAATCAATTGCATCCAGACAACTCCACTGTAGTTGCTATCATGGCTACAAGCTTCTTTTGGAAGGCATTCTTGGAAAATACACTTCCTGAAGGACAGAGAGGGATTGTTGTAGTCTTCCACAACACCTGTGGGCAAGCCTTCACATACAGTCTGGATGGTGCTGAGACTAATTACAGGGGTGAGGGGGAGCGATACAATCGCAGATTTGATGCTATGGGAGAGACTGTGTCAGTTTCAGAACTTGTATATTCAGCAAATGGAGTTGCAACCTATACCGGGCTTCCTCTTTCAAATGCTTATTGCCCATACAGTGTCTCTGTTTATCCTTCTACTACTTTTGAAAGCAATTACAAGAGTGACAATCCAATCATTTTCACTGTGACTGCTGTGACTATTTTTGTTTTTACTGCTTTGGTATTCTTGGCATATGACAGACTGGTTGCAGTGCGCCAAGCTAAAGTAATGACATCTGCAGTCCAGAGTAATGCGATTGTGTCCTCGTTGTTCCCTTCCAAGTACCGGGAAAGACTCTACAATGATGCCCTGCAGTCAAGCAAGGCTGCCGGAAGTGGTGGAACCTATATACCAAGCAAGGCACGCCTCAAGAATTTCTTGCGGGAAGGCAATGAAGATGGCTTTGGTTCCAGCAGTGGTCCTGGGCAACCCATTGCAGATCTGTTCACTGATTGCACTGTGATGTTTGCTGATATTGCAAACTTTACTGCTTGGAGTAGTGCAAGGGAACCAGGCCAAGTCTTCACTTTGTTGGAAACAGTTTACGGAACTTTTGACAGGATTGCTGCCCGAAGGGGAGTCTTCAAGGTTGAGGTACGTCAACATCAGACACTGTGTTAGACATCAAAAATATTGTGAAAAAGAAAGAATCACTTACATGGACTGAATGTTGATTTTCATTAGACAATTGGAGATTGTTATGTTGCTGTGACAGGACTTCCAGAACCAAGAAAAGATCATGCAGCTGTCATGGTGAAGTTTGCAAAGGACTGTAGGGATGAGTTTGTAGAAGTCACAAGACTATTGGAAGTCAGCCTTGGACCTGACACTGCAGACCTAGGGTAAGTAAGGGAAGGGAAAGAGAGAAGTACAAAATCAAGAAAAGAACCTCTGACAATTTTTTTTTCTAGTTTGAGGATTGGGTTGCACTCAGGGGCAGTTACTGCAGGTGTGCTAAGAGGCCAAAAATCCAGGTTCCAGCTGTTTGGGGACACCGTAAGTGATGTTATACTTGTGGAAATAATTTGTTATTTTTTGATGGACATAAATGATTGTCCTCACATATCATATATATCATTCAGGTGAACACAGCTGCAAGGATGGAAAGCACAGGAATGGTCAATAGAATCCACATCTCTCAGTCTACTGCAACTCTCCTGGAAAAATCAAACAAGGGTCACTGGGTCAAACCAAGAGAGGACCAAATTCAGGCCAAGGGCAAGGGTCTCCTACAGACATTTTTTGCAGAACCCAAATCTAACAACAGTGTTTCCAAAGGTTCATCTGAGAAGGCAAAGGACAGTCCTTTGATGGATGACATGAATGGGGCACTTCCAAACAAAATTGCTAGACTGGTGAAGTGGAATGCTGAAACTCTGTCCAAGGAACTCCTTAAGGTCATGCAAGCAAGGAATTGCAAGAATAGAACTACTGAAGGCAAGAAAGTTGAATGGGCTGAGCCCAGTGGTGCAATGGTCATTCAGGAAGTGAAGGAGGTCATTATGCTCCCGCCATTCGATGCATCAGTTCAAGTCAGTGATGATTCTTCCCTGAAGTTGGAAGAGGAGGTCATGAAGCAGCTGCATGACTATGTGTACTCAGTTGCAAAGCTCTACAACAACAATCCCTTTCACAACTTTGAACATGCCTCTCATGTCACAATGTCTGTGGCTAAGCTCCTTTCAAGAATTGTGGCTCCAGATCATATCTTTGAAGAGGAACGCAAGAGCAATCATGGTGTAGCATCCACTCTCCATGACCATACCTATGGGATCACCTCAGATCCTTTGACACAGTTTGCATGTATTTTCTCTGCCCTTATCCATGACTGTGACCATCCAGGTGTGCCCAACAACCAACTGGTGAAAGAAGGCAGTGAGATTGCCAAGTTGTACCAAGGAAAGAGTGTTGCTGAACAAAACTCTGTAAATTTGGCTTGGGATCTCTTGAGGGACCAAAAGTATGCTGCACTGAGAAATGCCATTTGTGGATCCCAGGAAGAAGAGCAGAGATTCCGCCAGTTGGTAGTCAATACTGTCATGGCCACTGACATCATGGACAAGGATTTGAAGAAGCTTAGAGATGATAGGTGGGATGCTGCCTTCCACAGGGGGAAGATGACCAACGATTTGTGTCAGGTCAACAGAAAGGCAACGGTTGTCATTGAGCATTTGATCCAAGCCAGTGATGTTGCTCATACTATGCAGCATTGGCATGTGTACATCAAGTGGAATGAGAGGCTATTCAAAGAGTTGTTGTGTGCTTACCAAGCTGGCCGATCAGATGTGAATCCAGCCAACTTTTGGTATGATGGTGAATTGGGTTTCTTTGACTATTACATCATTCCATTGGCAAAGAAGCTTTCTGAGTGTGGAGTGTTTGGAGTTTCGTCTGATGAGTATTTGACTTATGCTATGGAGAACAGACGGGAATGGGAGAAGAAGGGCAAGAGTATTGTTGCTGCCTACCTTGAGAGACATGGTGCGGTTTCTTCTGAGAAGATCAGCAACAATGCAGTTGTTTAAAGCATGGTTTTTTTTATACAGCTGATGACACAACATGGCGAATACACACATTCATGGTATCCGATTAAGACAGAGGATGATGCTCTGCATAACTCCAGTTTGACTTATCTTAATCGTACGTCGAATGGTAACAGCTCGTATTTGATGGTGTGATGTCTTGCCAGCTTGCCTGTTGCTTTTGATTGAGATTTTCATCATAGATGTCGATTCTTGGAGAAACTAATTCGCTTCCTTTGGGAAGGATAGCAGAGCAGGTCACCGTTCTGTCTGACCTGAAATGATGCTGAGGCTATCGCGCCTTAGCTAAAGCAAATGAATGTGGCTTACGGAATTGATCAATGGATCACGGTCGACTGGAATAGCTTGTTCAGATTGATGCTGTTTCGTTTTTTGCAGCTGAACCTTCGACCTTTTCAACATCTGATGAGTACTTGACTTATGCCATGGAGAACAAGGAATCGGGAAAAGAAGGGCTAGCTAGATTATTGATATTGCTTACCTTGAGAGACATGATGATTTTTCTTGTGAGAAGATCAGCAACAACGCAGTTGCATAGATCATTGGTTTTGTGGCTGTCTACAAAACATACGGAATGCAACGCCTTTGCATATTCAGAATTACTCTGTCGTCGTATCAAAATTTTCGTGCGACACGTGGGCTCTTCTCTACTAGTCGTACTTACTGTAAGTATTCACATCAATAGAGAGTACGACGAGTTTCACAAACTATCAGAACCAATTCTAAGAGGAACAAAGCTGTATTTTGTTGGTATCAACCATTGGTGATGGCATCCCTGTGCTCGTGAATTCGATACTTACAGTTAGTGCGTTATTTATTAGGAGAGAACCCAGCATTTGTTCATAGTTACATTTAACCAGGTCTATCGATATGTAGAGAGTCGGTGGGGCCGTCGATTGTTTTCATCTCTCTTTCCATCTCCAATAACTTTCCAACAACTCCATTCAATGTTGATTCGCAAGGCGACGGTCTTCATTCGCAAGGCGGTGGTCTTCGAGAAAGTCTTCCTTCTGGCGGCGTAGTTGCATGTTGATGTTGATGAGTTCACCCACGACTACGACACTCTCACTCTCTTCGTCTTCTCCATCGAAATGGAGAATGCGATCATCATCGTCATCAGAGGAGGGAGGAGACGGAGGAGGTAGACATCTTGTAACGTTTGAGATTGATAGCTGGGAGCTGCAACTGCAGTTGCTGCTTCATTATTTTGTACTAGTCGTACTACTAGTAGAGTAGAGACCTACCGTACAGTATTCTTTTCTTTGTTGATGTATGAATACCTATTTCCCGCGTTGAAAAGACAAATAACCTGAACCCGTATTGAAAAATAGTTTTGACAACCAACAAGCTGACTGTGAATGAAGGTTTGGCCCGACCCCTGTGCTTGGATCGGGTCGTTGCCATCAAAAAATGGGTTATGAGCACAAAATTTTGGATACCATCACCAATGGCTGGATACACACAAAAATACAACAGAAACCCTATAAATAAAGCTAAAAACCTCATTTTTACCGATATCTCGTGTAATTGACTATGAAGTACCTTAGTGTTTTCTTAACATGTGATCGCGCAATCATCTATGTAATCGTCGCCAAGTGCTCCTGTTATTAGAAATCTCAGCATGAACGACTCCTCACAGTTTCTGTTCGTGGAAGAGGGTGGTGATGCTGATTGACATACCTCATTCGTCTCTCTGCATTGAAGTAACAGTAACCTTCCTTCACCATGAGAAAGTACCCCATCAGTTCTTTAATGGATAATACCCTCACATCACCAAGTGAGATTATTTTAAATTATCGTCGTTCGGAGCGTGATGAGCGCAAGCAAAAAAGTTGCCGTTCCGCTACCATAGTACAAGAAGAAAACCCGTCGACCTATCCTCTGCTTCCACAGAAGACGCCTGCAGGCGGGAAGAGTCGGAATATTGCTGTCACTGAGTTAGTTTATCACGATGATAGATGTCGTGAAAATGTCATGGATGCACAGCAGGTAGCGAGAGCCGTTGCTACCTGTTCGCCTCTGTTGGTTCCAATGAAGAACCGCGAAGGAAAGAGCGGCAATGTTGCGGCAACGGCAGCGAACATGACGCCGACGAACGATGAATGGGTCGCCTGTAACCCCAACCTGTCTCCTAATTCGATACCTCAGCCCGCAGTAGTGACTTCGACGAACCGTCTCCATTCCATTGATGCTCCCGGGTCGCTTCAAACCCGTGGATTTTTCAAATGGGGCATTCCATTACCCAGTGATTTGGTTAAGGACAATTCCATAATGCAACAACGTGTTGAACGCATGTTTCAAATGGAATCTATCCTAATGGAGCGTCTGGTGTGGATACGATATCGGCACGATCGGTATTGGTGGCCAGCTATACTTTATAGTAAGGGGTACAAGGAACTTATTCATGAAGCGCCACATGTCTGGAGTTCCCGAGTTTCGTTTTGGAAACGTTTGGAAATTGTTCATCGCATGATATTCGATTCAGCCAACCCACGCAACAAAACACCAGTAGCACGGGTCCTGGGAAGGCCGGGATGCGAACTCATCGAGCTACCACAACGACAATCCAATCAAGAGGGAAAGCCAGAAATGCACACCTACACGGCCGACTTTTTTTTGGAGTTGCCCAAAATTCTACCCGTAGCAGCGTGTAACATTGAATTTTTCGCACAAGATGGTGACTACGATCTTTACTACGATTGGCATCGTGCATTGGATCAGGTAGAATGTTTGTTTTATGACTGTTTGGGAAGGCCCGTGCCCTTGTTACCACCGACTCAAAACGATATACCCAGTTCAACCAACGTGCAAGAAAAATGGAGGCATGCCACATCACGTGGCACGCCCTACACATGGGTCCAACGTGCTCGACACGCGGAACGGATGCAATGGGAGGAACATCGAAAATATGTGGGATGTTTTCTCTTCGTTTGCGGTCCTGACGAGGAAAAAGAACCTACGTCGTTATCCAACAAAAATGAGATCAAAATCGAAACGAAACAGTCGGAGGTATTCATCAATGATGTACGGACAAAATCAAGATCAAATAAGACAAAACGCCGCCAAGGCTAAATCCCTAGGCGTTTATAACACATCCAGCTTTGTTCCCAACAAGGTTTGGACATCTCCCATCGCCTAAGGAATCCGATCCTTAGGTCCAACATACTACCATTTTTTGTATGATGAGATCTGCAATAATCTCAGTTGTCGTACAAATGTGTTTTTTGTTCCAGCCGGACGTCATAAATTACAGTTTCGCAAACATTATTTTGGTTATAACTGTCAACGGCACACAACTTGTAAAATAAACTGGACTTCAAAGTGTAGATCTAATGTCACCCACCAAAAACTTGAAATGGGGTCAATCAGCAGTAGAGTTGACCACCTTAGAAAAGGCCCATGAAAAAGTGAATAATAGTCAAAGCGATCGTATAATACCCTAGTGTCGAAATCGGAACACCCGATCCTGTCTCTACGTTTTCGTTTTCGTCCACCACGTCATCTGGCTCGTCATAAAAGTCTTCTATCAACACCAGAGAGGTATCGGCACCCATGTCTTGGTAGATTGCAGTCTTTCCGTCTGACGAGATGATCAAGGAGCGTTGGATGTCCAGTTGGTTGAACGGATCCGTCGTGGCACCCCATCCGGTGCCCATGAAGATCGGTTCGGTGATGATCCACTTTCCGCCGCCGACATTTTGAGCCACGTTGGTTCGAGCTCCGGCTCCGTCACTGCTAGATAATGCAATCGTGGCACTACTGCTGTCCGATACAGCAGTGACTGCAATGTTGATCTGAGCGACAGAGGGGAAATTGTGCGACAGAGCATCACCGGTGAAAAACATGGAAGACGTTGCAGAAGAAGAAGAATCGTCTTGCGTTCCCTGCCTCTCTATAGCAGTGATTTCCGTTGGTGGTCCGTCGGATAGAAGTAATGCCGCTCGTTGAGCGCCGGAACCAGCTGTGCCTTGGCTTCCACAACCTCCACAGGTATCAACTGCAAGAGCTGCCCGTCCTTTCAAAGCGCTGTAGGATACTCGACTGGAATACCCACCTGTATCACCACTCTTACGCCAGGACAATATACCTCCCGAATGGTACCCTAACGAAGTTTGTAGCGGTGGACCCCAAAAAGAAATATTGTTAATCGAATCGACAATGAAAAGGAAATGGACAAAAAACAAATCACCGAAAGTAGGGGGGGGAGAGGGAAATTATTCAAAAAAGACGTACCTTCGAAACCACCGGGAGTGATAAACTCATCGTTTGGATTTGGTAATGGACACAACAGACCTTCACACCAATCCGAAACGCAGCTACATGCCAAATCGGCCTTGTGTTCTTCGGAATGGGCATGTGTCATGGCCCTGAACAAAGTGTCCAATTCGTTCGATGGGGGAGGAAGACCACCGTACAAAGTTTCATCGATGGGTGTTGGCATACCAGCATCGACATAGAGTGCAGCTATCAAGTACTTGGTCATGTCATTCAACGTAGATCGGAGCGCACCATTGCCTTGAAGGGTTTCGTAGGCGCCGAGACGGATGGTAATTTCACCACGATTGATTCCTCGGGAACAACCTTCCGTTGCCATGTCCCAACCTGCCTCGTCGAATGTTACGGACGTGTTGAACATTTGAAGGGGGAACAAGATCTTCTCTTTGATGATATCTTCATAGTCTGGTGGATTTTCCTTATCGACGGCCAATGTGAGGACATACCCCAGTGTACCATAGGCATAATTGCTGTACGAGTAACGACCGCGTGTGGGAAGACCGTTCAACAAGAGGAGAGACGCACAAAGTCGATCTTCGGTGTATCCACCAAATGGATTGCCATCGATGGTCGGACCACGGTCGGGAGGTTGGGCTGGAAATCCAGACATGTGTTGAATGAGTTCAATGAGAGTGACACTTTGGACGTCACTGTTGGCTTGATCCCAATCGCAATCTAAGAATTCACCGATCGTCGAGTTTCGAGAGACGATACCCTCGTCTTCCAATATGAGTGTAGCGAGAGCAGTGAAGGGTTTGGTGATGGAGGCAATCTCCCAGGTCGAATCTTCGTCCCACGGTGCCGATGCATCGCCTGGACCGGTAGTGTAGGTACGAACGTCCGTTCCGTTGGGTCCATTGAGATCGACCACGACCGCACCTGTTTCAAAGGAAAAGAACAAGTAGAAAACACGCGCACACACGTACACACGCACACGAACCATTACGAATTAGGTACTCCTACTGATACTGATACGGATCCACTACATTCGGTCTTCTTTTGACGTACCAAAGCCACACGCATCGCACATTCCAGTTTCTGGTTGGCAATCACCGATGGTTGTCCATGCATCGACCAGTGCTTGTTCCCATGCAGCACTGTGGTCGGCGACGACGACGACTTGGTGGTGGGAAGAAAAAAAGGCGGTGACAATCAAAGCATCCACAACAGCGGCGATGAATCGTTGTTGTTTGGAAATTGTCGACGACGACGACGACGACACCAACATGATGATGAAACACTACCGGTAGTTGTAGGAGATATCTCTAGAAATAGAGAGAGAGAGAGAGACAGAAATAAAAGAAAGGAGGGAGAGGCGGTGTGGTTGCAACCCGAAAAAAACTTCTGTGTGTGGGTGACACAACAGGGATCCATTTATTTTTTCTTCTTCTACAAGGACGGATGGAAACAAAACAAAAACTCCAATGCCACACGGTATCATTTCATGTACTCCGAGTAGTATCATAGTACCTATATTACGGAGTAGTAAAGATCGCTCCCTATGAAAGTGTTCGCTTCCCTTTGTCTCAATGAGGGAAGTGTGAAGAGACGGAAGACGGAAGATATCGATAATAATATGCTGTTATTAGCAGTAGGATATGTCCAGACAACCAGCACGTCGCGCTTGTCGTCGCATGTGACGTCAACATTTTTGTCTCTTTGCCTGGAACCCAATAACCCACAGCATGACCGATTATTTCGAGCTCTCCCCAGACCCGCCACATGGTGGCATTGCCGCCGTCTTCATCCTCGACTCATCATCACGAACACAAATTGCGAAAGAATTATTTTTCTCTTCTACAAACGATCACAAGATGTAACGACAAACGACATCCACTAGAGCTAGCAACAGATAGTCCACGCAGACTACCTTCTAAAACAGCTGCAACGAACTCGTATATTTGCGGTTCAATCGGTATACGAAGAGGAGCACATACTACGTAAAATTTAAACAATGTAAAATTTATCCGTCGAATATAAATCTCTCACATTTCCCCAATGACCACCTCCGCTACTGCGTCAAATGTTTTCTACTCCAATGCCTCTTTCTTTCGCTTTTCTCTTCGCACCTCGAGGCTTTCCTTTTGTCAGCAAACCTTCATCAACCAACAACTCTACCATCTTTGATAAGCTCTTCCCTGAACGATCATACAAAGGTTCCAAGCGTGCAACAGCATTTTGCCATGTGAGGTTATCTGAACTGATGATGTGATCAACTGCTTTCATGATTCTGGATGTACGTGAATAATGATTTGGGTTGAATTCATTCCTCCACTTGTTCCCATGAGTTTTGTTCCTACCAACCACACCACCCTGTGGGTCGGCAAAGGGTGAAATACCACGCCATTCGCAGTACATGTTGTGAATGGATGCATGCTTTGGATGCATAATGAACGGTCGCGAATCAACAGGGGGGTCCTCATTGATTTGTTGGTCTGGCCTAAAACGTGGGGACGTGCTGGGAAATGAGGCTTCCATGAGCGCTGACAGCTCCTCTAACCCAGCCACTTCAGGAACAACACAACGGTATCATAATAATAATAATAATAGAGAGAGTAAACTGGAAGTTGTTCGTTCGTTTCCGTATCGCTGGTTGTGCCGTTGGGATGCCGAAGAAGCGAGTTGCTTGCGCGATTTTGATTCTTTTTTTTGTTTGTGTTTACAGTTGTATAGGTACCTAATAAGAGTAGGTATTTTACAGTACCACTGTCGCGGACTAAAACAGTAAATATGGTACACGATGCAGTAGGAGTAGATGGACAGCGACGTTTGGTTGACACGACAATTCATTCATAGAGAGTACCGGTATGTAGCTAATAGTAGTATTGATCATAGTATTATTACCGGTAGTGAGGGAAGGCGGTCGTCATCATCAACAATTCGCACGAAACTACCTATAACTGTAACAACAGTAGGTCCACGACAATACGGTACCAATACATACACACAACAACTACGAAGTACTGTATTACACAGTGTAATAAGACTACCTACACAACATCTCATCCCCTGTTCACTCTCTCCTATTCGATACCAACAAGCAAGTTCATACCTGAGTGCTCTGTCGGTGTGTGACTGGAAGTGACGATCCATTTCATACAATACTGTACCTCCACCACCAGTGTTGTTTGTGTGTTTGTGTGTTTGTGTATCGTTTTTGTGTGTGTCTGTGGAGAGAGATTGATCAATGTCACTTTCGTTGACTCATGCTTCAACAACAAACAACAACAACCCAACATTCTACCGGTAGTGGATCTACTCATCCATCATCACAGTCAATACTCCCAACAACCGTAACAACAAGAGTCGCAACGACAACTTTTGTTGTTACAACAACACTGCTACCACTGCTGCTATTAATATTACTATAACTCCTACCAATAGTAATAGCAGTAATAAAGTACCGATGATGAAGATCACCACCAAAATCACTGTCATCACCTTTGTGACATCACTGGCAATATTGGCATTGAATATTGTGTTATTGACTCATATTGTCAATACAACAACAACAACAACTGGAACAACGACAAGTCGTATCGGATCGGATTTCTTTTTCAGCAGTTTTCAATCCGTCACGGAAACTATTTCCATTCGAGATCGACAGCTACAACAACAACAATCTCATTCCAATTCGACATCATCATCAACAACATCAACCTTACCCAATGGACGACTACTTCGATATCCACGGACGCTCATGGGAATTTTCAGTTCGGACAGTTACAACGATGCTACGTATCGGTCCCGTCATAGGAAGCTGTTCCACGAAATTTGGAAGGATTCGCGTGTTTGTACGGTCCGACAGTTTCAACACAACGGTACCGTACGTGATAATTGTCAGCTCATCTATACCTTCATCATGGGGGGGAATCCCCATCCGGACGCACCCACGCAGCTGTGGGAAGACACGTCGTCCCATCCGTTGTTACTATCCAAGATGGAAAACGCGTCACGAGATGACATCCATCGAGAGGATGTCACTCTACTGAACATCAGGTGAGTTTTCTCCACACACACACACACACAAAAAAAAAAGAAGAAAAAGAAAAAGAAAAACATACTTGTCATCATCATCTTTGTCATTTTGTTTTGTCCTCCTCTTCTAACCTCTGCCCTATTGTCATCATCATTGTCATCATCAACTCTTTTACAGAGAAAACATGAACGAGGGAAAGTCGCCGACCTTCTTTTTTTATGCCAGTACGGTCATGGATCAGTTTCTCAACACGGACACACCGATCGACTATGCCATGAAACTCGACGCCGACTCGATATTGCATTTGCACGATTATTTCCTGTTCGCGCACGAACATTTACCGCCGTCCCCGTACAACGTCAACATCTTTACCGGGGCACTTCGTGACAAGGCAGGTTGGCCGAAAGACGTACACCCACCGGAAGACATGGCCCGACTCGAATCCTTCTGGGGGAACGAATTTGACGGTGTACATCTGTATCTGGCCGGGCAGTGTTACCTCATGTCGTACGACTTGTGCAAGTTCGTTTCGGAAGAGGCACCCTTCTCCAAAACAAGGATCGGTCCCGGTGGATACCTCGAGGGACACGAAGATCACGACGTGTCGGCGATGGTCTTTCACAGTCCAACACCGATCCATATGATAACGATCGGTAAGTCGCAACGATTTTGGGAACACCCCGTCAAGGGACAACCACGTTGGACCCGAATCGAAAAACGGGAACGGGCCCGGATGAACCAACAGATCTGGCAGGGCAAACGATTACGTATCTACTAACCAAATAATATTGATAATGATAATAATAATAATTAATAATATTATCAAAACCGCAACACATCCACATGAACCAACGATGTGGGGAGTGACAAGATTCATAGAAGATATTTATAAATGGCATCGTCTCACACGTTATGAGTCACGGTTTTGACGTCACGACAGATTGAAGATCTGCAGATATGGATTCGCCACGAAGACTAGAAGGTGGCGGCAAATGACAGCAAATACAAGGAAAATCTACGCATGTCTACGTAGAATTCAGTATTCTGCTCACGTGTATTTCATGGAAGCACAATCATGTTGGAGAAAGAAATTACTCTCCTGTAACATTCAAATCATCAATTTGAATATCTTTAGTTTACACGCAACTTTCATCAGTTTCTGTAAGCCTGCTAAGATCTCCGACCCTGAGATCTTGATGTAGTGGAAGCATCAAGCAGGATATTCTTAGACCGGCTCCCTTCTGGAGATATCCCTGGTCTTTCTTTCAAGTATCTGCCAAGATTGGAGTCTTGGTTCTTCGGTTGGAGTGAGCAAAACTCCGGCAGATACAATAGAGCTAATAGCGATAACGGTAACTTGAAACTCCCTACCAGGGCGTACTGGTGTAGAATGAGAATGACAGGCCCTTTATTACTTTCAACATAAGCTGCTGCAGTACCAATTGATACCGAATTTAATTGATGGTTGTCAATACCTTGGACATCTACTGTCCTATCAGATACGCAAATCACCTTGCAGTCTTGACCAGCTATTTTTTGATGACCCTTTAAATGATGGAACCCACTGTACCATTCAAATGTCTCAAGGCACCCATCTGATTGTTGATCACCTAGAATCAGTCGACTACGGTGTGGTATCAATGAGAAGTTTCCAAATAGTCATGTTTCTTGCTGAACTCAATGGTCTTGAGTTTTGGTCAAGGGATATTGGCAATGCCCATTTGGAATCTTATCCGGATCAGGAAAACCATATCCTCATCATCTCTAAACCCCCCCATGGTCAGAGAGCTCTCTATGATCTAAAATTGAGTGGACAAGGGTGGTATGATGAGTTGCATGATTTACACCATTCACAACCTACATGGAATTGTAGTATATAGTGTATAGGTAGTATAAAACATGTTAAACTGTAAATTGATGAATCTTATGTGTATGGATGCACAAATAATAATGTATTATTGTTGTTATGGTAGACTACGGTAGTTCTTCCCAACAAAGGTCAGTTTTCTGACAGTCGAGGAGAGAGTGGTACTACTACTAGCTAGAGACTCTGGCTACCGTAGTACGGTACCTAACTTGTCTAACGTAGCTAGAGGGAAGATTCGTTCATCCAATCCCACAGGATTCTTCGAAAGATACCACAGAATGGATTTTGTTGATGGGTCAGCCACGCAGCAATCGAAGCATATGAATGGCAACCGTTCAAATAAATTGACTATCTACCGGTACATACCTACCTCTCTAGGTACCTAGTAGAGTACGGTAGTCGTACATTTGAAACCGAAACCGCATTATTTCATTTTGTGGTAGAAGGCTGATACTTGATATACGTACTCCGAGGTACAAAGTGTTGTTTCTCACTCAGGGAAGGTCTCCGCGGATCCGAGGATGTAGTCTATCCATCCCTGGCAACAAACAAAGTACCGGTGACTAACACGTGGTATGCGTCCTAATAGAGAGAGAGAACGAGACAGTAACAGGAGACTAAAAGTAGAACGTCATTATGAGCTCTATAAACTGTAAATACTCTACAACAGTACGTATTTTCAGTAGTACGTACCGTTTTTACTGTTTATAGAGCTCATATTTACAGTTAGGTTCTGCTTTGTAATTTCCCTGTCACTGTCTTGTTCTCTCTCTCTTAGGTAGCATACCACATGTTTTTTACCGGTATTGTGATTGTTGCCAAGAATGGATTGACTGCATCGGATCCGCGGAGACCTTTTTCCCTGAATGAGAAACAAAACTTTGTACCTCGGAGTAGAAATAAAAGGCGACTTCGGTTTCAAATGTACGACTACCGTACTCTACTAGCTAGAGAGAGGGAATTCTCGATTTGTTTGAATGGTTCTTGCCTTTCATTCTACATCTATTGCAAGTCTTTGAGAAGATACTTCAATATATGTGCTTGATATCATCATGCTTCAAACTAGGAACTAAGCGGACCTCCTCCGCAACACAATGGCTTCAAAGTCAATGAAGAAAGGAGGAAATAAGCTTTCGTTTAAGACTACGTAGTATTTCTCCACATGGCATCTCAAGAAATTGGACTGGGCGTTTTGTTATACTCCGTACTCCGTACCAAAGTAGTGCGGCATGTCGCCCACTCAATTTTTTTGAGATATGCTATGTGGAGAAGCACTACGTAGTCTCAAGACACTTTATTCCGAAAGCTTATTTCCTCCTTTCTTCATTGAACTTGAAAAAGCGGTTTGAAACACAGAAATTTTTTGCTTTAAAAATGGAGCCATGTACTGCCACTACGTAGCACCATCTTAATCGTCGCTCTTCCATTTCGCAGTCAGTCGCGTTCAAGTTGAAGATTAGTAGCTACAATCGGCATTGGGAATGATTCCAATATTGCCCCGAGAGAAGGGTGCTAAATAAAATTAGGGCGATTCACTCCCAACGTCCTAATAGTAAATAAACATTCCAAGCTAACTAACAGTAATAACTGTAAATTCTACTGCGACGTGATCTTTCAATTCCAAAGAGAGAGATGTTTTTTTGTGCTACTTCCTGATCACATCAGCATCACAATTTATTTTCGCAGCCATCTACAACTACTATGACAACCATCGCTATCATTTCGTCAACAACTGCTAGTAACTCTGTTGTGAGCCCAACCACGCCCTCTCACTCTGTGGAGAAACCGTCCCGCTCAAGCAATCCAAATCTGCTGCAGCCGGAGCCACGGTCCCATACTCCATGTAGTTCTTTTTCTTCGGTTTTATTCCAGTTTGAAATACCTGGTGCCAAGTCTATTTATATCATGGATGGAACTACCAACAAATCTCCGTTGGACGACGACCAGGTGAAGGTGTCTGGGATTGGTAGTGAACCTTTGAGAAGAGAGGACATTCAAGTTCGTCTGGTAGACCCTATTTTTTACTGCTGCGATCGTGTCCTCAATATTTTTGCAGAGGAACCGTTGTTAAGTGACTTCCAAAAAGAACTTTTGTTGGATAATACTATGAACATTTTGGACGACGAACACGCGGCTAATTTGGAAGATCGTGGTATTGACGACGATCTCTTATCGGAAGGAGACCTCGAAGACGATTGCGAAATGGATTGTTATGCTGATGAAGAATATGTTGTGGATTCCAAGTTGTTCTATTCCTCTACACTTTTTGTGGACTCCTCAAGTCCGTTTCGACCACCAGAGACTGCTTCCCCTACCTCATCATGGAATCGACGAGGGAGCACTAACTACCGACGCGAACTCTTGCTCGATAGTGGCTTCGATGAAATGACCAAGTTCTTGGCGAATTTCCCTTTGAACCAAATTGAGGATGATGTCCCGTCCGAAGGAGACATCGAATCGTGTTGTGATGATGATGATGATGAACAAGATCAAGAGTGTGACTCTGACTATGATGTACTTCCATGGATCACACACGAGCCGCTTGATTGCCACCAGCGAATACGGCTTGCCCGACACCCCGGAGAGGCTTCATTGGCACAAGCATGGCTATTGTACACAATAATCCAGAGCGCATATTCAATCCCTGTTTAATATCATAAAAATTCCCTTTTTTTCGCCCTACAACCCAAAACATGTTTCTATCCGAGCATGCTCTTTGGATTTCATTGTATCGTATCATCATTTTGCAGGGTTTTGCGGGTGGTGTCAGACCAAGCACCGTATATCATAATACCAGCACTCGAGAAATGGCAATAATAAAATAATACTACGTGTATATTATTTTATAGCTATTTACAGTTAAAAAAGGTCCTGTTATTGTCATAGGTTTCTAATAATATTTCTGTTCGTAATGCATTAGCAGCAGCATCATTTCCTCCTGGGATGTCCCAAACTTCTGCCAGACGGTAGTTGGAAGAACAGACATCGGGATGATCTGGTAACAATTGCGTTCGAACGTAGTACAATGCACGTTCGTACAATTGTTTGACTTCATGCAAGAGTTGGGTATGTCGAATTCACATTAGTGTGGCAGTATCGGTAGTTACTTCCCAAGTACAGAGTATAGTAGGTCCGTACCCGCGGTGTCCCCAAAACGTAGCTCTCTACTCTAGAGACAGGAGGGAAATTGAGTATTTCGAGTGTGTGCCACTTGATCTACCTTCGCAGTTTTATTCGTAATAGTGTTACAACGTAGGGTACTGGATGAACTCCTCCCTCTGAGGGATGATACAACGTTAACTGCAATAAGTGCGTCTCCTTCAGAGAAAAATGTGGTCCGTGATGTCAGCATTGGACTGTGAATGTGATTCAACTATGGATATTACAGCACTGCTGGGTGCGATAGCTACAGGTATCATAGCGTGCAGCGAACCAAAGTCCAGTCCGCTTTTCTTTTCTCTTATTGACTGTGAATCTCCTCCATTCTTACTGTTAATTGACTGTTAAGGAAAAGAGTGAGCGGGGAAACCCATTTTCCTGCCTCTATTGTGGAGGAGGTCCGCTGAAGGTTGAAACGAACTCCGAAAGAGAGATCCCGGAAACCCATTTTCCTTCCACTATTGTGGAGGAGGTCAGCCCTTTTAACTGTATAAGGTCAGTTTTTTTTGGTTGATCTCACACTTAATTGCATTCACATGTCAGTAGCGTGCACGTTGAAGAGCATTGAAATGAATTCAATTACAATTAACTGTAATCCCAGGTGAGAGCGATGCGGAATGATGCGATCAGGGCCATTTACTCCCAAACTCTCCTGTAACATTTAAAGAATAATGATTATTTTGCACAGTTAGTCCGACTGCCGCAGCAGACGGTATTATGAACCACCGGTAATTCGTATTAGTGTATATTGGCCTTTACTGCTATTATTAGTTATTACGGGAAAAAAAAACCGAAACGATCTTTCTGTTCCCAATTGATGTTTTGTCTTTCTTTCCTAGCTACGGTAGATACGGTACGACTGGGTGGAAGAGAAGTCACAACATCATCGAATTTTTTTCATTGCCAATCTATCAACTCTATAATATCCTGCTTTCCTTCCATTCAACTGCTAACTAGCTTCTATATACACAACTACCATGACAACCATCGCTATCATTTCGTCAACAACTGCTAGTAATTCTGTTGTGAGCCCAGCAATGTCATCTCACTCTGTGGAGAAACCGTCTCGCTCAAGCGTTCCAAATCTGCTGCAGCCGTCGCCACGGTCCCATACTCTACCTAGTTCTTGTTCTTCGGTTTTATTCCAGTTTGAAATACCTGGTGCCAAGTCTATTAAATCTCCGTTGGACGACGACCAGGTGAAGGTGTCTGGGATTGGTAGTGAACCTTTGAGAAGAGAGGACATTCAAGTTCGTCTGGGAGACCCTATTTTGGACTGCTGCGATCGTGTCCTCAATATTTCTGCAGAGGAACCGTTGTTAAGTGACTTCCAAAAAGGACTTTTGTTGGATAATACTTTGGACATTTTGGACGACGAACACGCGGCAAATTTGGAAGATGGTGGTATTGACGACGATCTCTTATCGGAAGGAGACCTCGAAGACGATTGCGAAATGGATTGTTATGCTGATGAAGAGTATGTTGTGGATTCCAAGTTGTTCTATTCCTCTACACCACTTTTTGTGGACTCCTCAAGTCCGTTTCGACCACCAGAGACAGCTTCTCCTACCTCATCATGGAATCGACGAGGGAGCACTAACTACCGACGCGAACTCTTGCTCGATAGTGGCTTCGATGAAATGACCACGTTCTTGGCAAATTTCCCTTTGGACCAAATTGAGGATGATGTCCTGTCCGAAGGAGACATCGAGCCGTGTTGTGATGATGATGATGATGATGATGACAGTGACGATGGTGACAGGAGTCACCATAATTCCTTTCCTGGATCTTACCAAAACATTGTTATCACAGTCAGTGAATAAAATGATATACTGATGATATAATATCATTATACAAGGAACCTCTGACGACGGCTATCTGTACCTACCATTCTACTACTGCTACATACTACTCCGAGTACTACCTAACAGCAAACTCTCTCTAACTAATAGAGTGTATCATACTACGTAGTTCTACGTAACACGTTCCTCGTTCGTTCACAAAACAACAAAAAAATCACTCTATAATACGTACTACGTAGTTTATATGGTGTGCAAGGTCCAAGTTGGCTTGATTTACAGTTAGGATTTATGCTATGATTTATACCTCTTCTTTTGTATCCCCCTCTCACACAAACAAAAGTATGTGTATATGTATATAGTGCTTTTTCTCTCTCTATGACTTGGCCTTGGCCTTGGTCTTTTCCACCACCACCTTCCCTATCACCTTTTTCTCATCAGTAGTGGTTTGGGTTTCTTCTTCATGTTGTTGTTGTTGTTGTTCTTCAACATCTTCTGTGGGTGGCGGTGTATATGTATCCAAAATTTCTTGTCGTAATCTATTAGCATCATCTTCGTTTCCTAATACGTCCCAAACTTCGGCTAGACTGTATTTGGTAGCGTATACGTCGGGATGGTCTTCTGGTAACAGTTGCGTCCGAACAAACAATACACGTTCGTACAATTGTTTGGCTTCTTCCAACAGTTCTTTTTGTTGTTGTTGTGACGACGATGATGTCGTGTCGTCGGGGAGTGTCATGGCATACGATTTGAGGAATACAGCCAGATTCTGTCCCGCCAATGCTGCTGATAATGTCTCGATGGATTCCCATTTTTGGTCATTGTTGTTGTTATTGTTATTGTCTGTGACTGATGGCTGTATCTTTTGTGTTTTCTTCTTCTTGTCCTTCTTCTTCTTCTTGTTGTTGTTGTTTCGATTACTGTTGTTGGTCGATCTTGCAGTTGTTGATTCGATTCGACGTCCCCGTGGATTGTCAATGGCTGTTTGTAATGCGTTACGTAAATGTTGTTCGGCAGCCGTCCATTGTTGTTGTGTGATGGTCTGTGAATTCAATGCCACGTAGTGTCGTTTGGTAGGTTGTTGACAACTACTACCACTTGTTGAATGTATTGTTGTTGTTGTTGCAGTGGGTCGTTCTACCATCCGATATTCGTACAATACTTGTGTTGCCAGGGTCGATCCGATGGCCATTTGTGTTGCGACCGTATGGGGATGGGTTTCACCCAGTTCGACCTGACGTATCGAATATGCCTCTTCGAAATATTCCAACGCCTTTTCGACCAACGCCAAACGTTCCGTCGCCTTGAGAGATGTATCGAAATGGACCTGTGACTTGTTGAGATTACCCAAGTTATGTAACGTCGATGCGTACGAGGCATGGTCTCTACCGACGATCTTGGCATAGATCCGCATGGCGCTGGTATAATATTGACGTGCCTCGATGAAATCACCTAATAACTTGTGCATCAACCCGACGTTGTTATAGGCAGACGCTGTCGCTGGATGGTCCTGTCCGAAATGTGCCGACGATTGTTTGGCAAGATCTTGTGATACCTGCAACGCCGACGTGTAATCACCACGTTGATAATGACGTTGTATCGACGATTGTAACTCGGCCAACTTCAATTCCACGTCTTGATTCGGAAGAGGAATGTTACTGTTATTACCACTACTACTACTAGTAGTAATGGTAGTAGTAGTAGCAGTAGCAGTAGCAGTACCCACGCCATCCTCCACATCCTCCACATCATCATCATCATCATCCTTGTTCGTGTTCTCCGCAACAATAGTACCAGTAGTATCATTGGTATTACTACTAGTACTATTAGTAGTACTAGTACTCATCCATCGTCGTTGTTGTTGTTGTTGTTGTTGTTGTTGTTGTTGTTGTTGTTGCTGTCGTTGGAACAAAGCATAATGACTTACAATGGGAGAAGGAGGAGGGACGACCAATGTTGTAACAAATCGGTCCGTGGACAGTGGTGTTATACTCCTACTAGCAGTAGCAGTAGTAGTAGTAGTACCAATACGACAAGTACGACAACGCCGAGCCGCACGACAGCTGTTGCGACGGATAGCAATTGCTGCTGCTGTTGTTGCAGCAGTAGTGCCAGCAGCAAAAGATGGCAGTGACATTGTATATATATATATATTTTGTAATAATATAATAATATAACGAGTTTGGGGGAAGGTGGTTGGTTTATGAGTAAAGCATGCACTCTGCTGTTCTGTCGTGTTGCTGGACTGGTTGTGAGAGGATTGAGACTGTGATGAGGATTGACTGTGAGGATGTTGCCTCTCTACCATGTTGTTGTTTGTTGTTGCCACTCTCTCTATTAATTACGGTACTTCGTATTTTGTTGTTACAGTAGTAGAGTACCTACCTATCCTTACATCGTACTACCGGTAGTACTACCGTACTTACCTTTACTCTAGGTACTCTACCGTAGTCGTAGGTTACTACTGACTACTGACGTAAAATTACAACATCATTACCGTACTTCTGAGGGCCTGAGTCTAAATAATGATCAAAATGTTGTCCAAATTGTATTATTGGTATCTATCAGCTACGTACATACCGGTACGGTAATACCAACCGGTAGTACGGTAGGTACCGGTAGACTCCCAACGGTAATCTCTACGACGAATTAAACACCGTACCGTAGTACCCGGAGTTCTACTACCGTAGTAGACTACCGGTAGTAGGGATGGACACCGAAACTCGAACACTTTTTTACCTCCGTTCTTCATCCTGTAGTCTACTAGCTCTCTAACTAGAGTTGTACTAGGTAGTACCTAGTCGTTTTTTGTTAATGAAATAATACAAAAGAAAATGGGGAACCGCTTGGTTGATGTTCTACATACGTATTTCGGAGGAATTCTGCTCTCTCTTCTTCCACTAAATAAAAGATGATTGGTACGAATTATGTGGGTTCGTTTCGACTAAAGAGGTTCTTGATGTTCTTTTTCGTGGCGTTCAATCGGGATGCACGGTTGTCGTTAACTATGTTCAAGCTTCAAAGAAGTTCACGAAAAGCCACTGAGAGAACGGCTCTGAATGAAATTGCGGCGAAGTACTCTCTACCTCTTAACGCATGGACATTTTCGTATCATGCGAAGTAACCGATGCGACAGTTGTTGCAGTTTTTTGTCTATTCTCTACCTGCCTCACAATAATTTATTCTTTCACAGTGTTTTGTTTTTTTTTTTTTTCTGCCCCGAGGGTATAAAAGGTCCGTCATCAAGAGACGAGCGTTTATTACAGTTAGAGGTGTAAAAGAACCATTGATTGTTGTATGAAAACATCCACACCAGCCACTCATCCACTGTACGTCGTATTACTACCATACTTCCTCCATTATTTCTGCTCACTATAACAACTTCATTATTGCGTTTACAAAGACACAACTACCATGGCAACTGTTAATACTCCATCCGCTGCTATTCCTGCTACCCCAACAATGGACTCTCCCTCTGTGGAGAAACAGTCCAGTCCGATGGTTGAAAAGCTGGAGCATGTGCCACGTCGGTCCCGTACTCCATCCACTTCTTCTTGTTCTTCGGTCTTGTTCCAGTTTGAAATCCCTGGTTCCAAGCCAAACACCAAGTCTCCGTTGGACCAAGATGATGATGTCGCTTGGATGGATGACTTTTTATGTCCAACAGCGCCAGAGGGCGACGTTCGTGTTCGTTTGGGACACCCCCTCTTCGACTGCTGTGGTCGTGCCCTCAGTATCCTTTCAGATGAACCGTTGACTGCCTTCAAGAAAGAACTTTTGTTGGATAATATGAACATTTTGAAACGAACAACTGATGATGATGATGTCGACGACGACGACGACGACGACGACGATCTCTTATCGGAAGGAGACCTCGAAGACGACTGCGAAGTGGATTGTTACGATGAAGAGGATGTTTTGGATTCCAAGTTGTACTGCTCCTCTACACCTGTGGTGGAATCCCGAAGTCCGCTCCGACCAGAAACTACTTCTCCTTCCTCATCGTGGAACCGACGAGGGAGCAGTAATTACCAACGCGAACTCTTGCTCGATGGTGGCTTTGATGAAATGGCACGGCTCTTGGCCAAGTTCCAACTGGACGATCGAACGGAAGACGATGATGACGTCCTTTCCGAAGGAGACGTCGAGTCATGCTATGGTGATGATGAAGACGATCAAGAGGACGACTTTGATGATGGCGACAGTGACTACGACTCCAATGGATCTCACCAAAACCACCTGTTTGTCATCAGCGAGTAAAGATCTACCTGGGTGCCATGATATGTAAGCGGTACAACCGTAGCTCGACTTGTACATAACACTGTACATACTTCCTACGCATTAACTGTAAAATCCCTTTATGAGATTCTTTTTTTTGTAGCCTGTACAAGCTTGGTTTTGGTGCAATAGGGCATGCCTCTCTGTATGTTATAATATATAGTGTTATGCAGTGGATCAGCCACGATTGCTTCGAAGGTTCAACAAGAAGATCCCAAGCAACCTTTTCACTGAACGATGACTACCGGTAGCTAGCTAAGAGTAGAAGACAGGGTGTTCCCATTTTTTATTTGCAGCCACAGACGAATCATATCATCATCATCGTAAGACAGGACAATACTGAAGTAATTTTCATCAATACAAAAAAAAGGTAAACTAATAAACCTACAACAGTTCCAAATCGTTCGGCAATGTTTCGGTCACGGAGGACGATACGGTTGACTTGTTATCCCACTTTGGGTGCGCTTGCGATGCTTCGTCATTGTCATCAGATGGAGGGACAAGAGTTCCACCACGCATATTATTACATCTTTGTCGATGCAAACACGGCCGCCTTGCATTGATGCATCCAAAAAAGAATCCAAGCAGGAGACACGATACTGCAAGCATCAATGACAAGCCCATATTGTTAAGTATATCGAATCCAAAGAACGAGGCTGGTGACAATTCATCAAGGTCCTGTAGAAAAGAGTGTATGCGTCGTTCCAACACCCCAACGCACCAGGATAGTGTTGAAGGGTCGTTTCCACATGGATTTCCAAGTTACGGAGAAGACCTCTGTCATTTTTAGAACGTGCTGATGATCCTTCCTTGGAAAAGAGCAATCGCGCAATGGTGCCAAATGGTGTTGCTTCTGTACTCATGGAAACCTCATCGGTTTGGAATCCATCCCTCCATATGACATTCGTACTTTGTAAGATCCCACGAGATGCGCCGGTTGCATCGTCGTTACTCCAAGACGTTCCATTGGAGTACTGAGGATAAAGAAACGAAATATCAATAGATTCTTCTTGGTCGTTTGAAAAGGACCGGACCAAGTGCAACGCAGACAGCGGCGGCGTCGGTTGGTAGTCCCCAGAAGCGTTGTTCGGAGATGACGAAATGAACGGCGATGGTAGATCCCATCGGACACCCAAAGCGGTCGACATGGAATCCAAATCACCATCATGTCCGACCAAAATGGTGACATGAGTGTCATACTCTTGCTGTTGATTGATTGTGTGTTGGCTTCTCTTCCATGCGGTGGATACCATCGTTCCATACTGGAGCGCTCCTATCATAATTTGTGCTTGTACGGCACCACATGCCGCCACTTGTGGATTGCCCACTGACAAAATACTGCGAGTCCAGTGAACAAATGCCAAAAAGTGATAAACATCGTTGTTGTTAGAGGAATGTGGTAGATAGACGGGATGTACGCCTCCCGCCCGAGAATAAAACAAAAATTGACCAAATATTTTTAAAATTTGTACGACGCCCGCATGATCGAATCGGGTGATAATTTCCGAGTGGTCTTGATGAATCAAGGTAGCGGCTTGGTCGGTTGTATCCAACCGATTCCAAATCTCGTCGGCATTGGATCCAAATCCACCCAACAATTCCTTCATTCGTTCGAGACCCGTTGGTATAGGAAAGGGTGGCGGTATGGTATCCAATCGGTGTTGAATAGCGGCCAACATATCCGCATCGGTGTAGTCTTTGCGTCGGCATATCTGTGTTGGAAAGGGGTCTTCAAACATATCACGAAGGTACGAAATCTGATTCAATCCTTCAACAACCGTCATGATTGTGGAAGGAGGAGAATTGCTGCTGCCTTCACTTTTCTTTGTTATTTCCTCTACCGCATCTTGCATTCCCAACGATAACCGATATGCCGTATCGATATCTCGATCGGTCGTATCGGACAAAATTTCCACCTTGATGTTGCGGCCCTCGATGATATTTTGTAACAACCACTTTCCCGTGGCTTGGACCATTTCCAATCCTTGTGCGGTACAAGCATTGGGTGGAGTGTTCCAATTAGGGATTTGATCCCCAAAAATGACATCCAAAGGAATGGACTGAAAAGGACCGTAGCTGTTGCTTATGTTGTTCTCACTGTCATTGTTGCCGTCTTTGTCTTCATCGTCGCTCAGTAAATGCAACTTGAGACGTGTGCCCGTCGATCGAACGCAATGACGGAACAAAAAATAATGGTGATGACGGATATTACTGTTGCTGCCGTTCATTTGTTGTCGTTGTTGCATTTGTTGTTGTCGTCGTTGTCGTTGTCGTTGTTGTTGTTGTTGTTGCTGTTATTGGAGATGTCGTCGTTGAATGTAATGGTATCATATATGTCAGCAACAAAGATTTGGAATGGTCCTTGAAACGACAATCAAGACGCCTCGGAAGAACAGGGGGGACAAATGGTTACAGTTTTACAGTTAGTTCAAGATTTTTCTTGTCGTTCAAACAGGAGGAGCGTGCATCCTTTCTTTTCAAGAATAAAAGAATGATGGATGAATCTTCTTGTTTTTCTCCCTTTCCTACTAACTGTTAAGTACAATACAGTCATACACATATTATTGTTATCATACAGTTGTTACAGTTACTAAGTAGTAAACCGTAGTACCGTTAGTACAATCCTACGGTAGGAACTCGGAGTACCACATACTACTCCGTACTCCGTATCATACGTATCATACGAAGACCGTCATTTAACCCCTCAGGCAGATCGAGGGATAATGGGCTTGAGCCGCTTGACCAACCATTAGGGCCTTAAAATAGCCTTCTCTCTTAATTAGGAGTCGAAAAGGCCTTCACAGTCAAATCTCCATCTTGATAAAAGCCTAAAATATGTTTCATTCTCGAGTATCATACGTTGTGCTTCTTTCACATGTCGGATTTTGCGAATCGATTTCTTGGCTGTCATCACACGCATGTCACAGTCAGTACATACAAAATAGGTAGCGGATTTGATGCTACCGTAGCTACCACCATCTACCGGTAGGTACCGTAGTAGACTACGACGTAGAGACTTTGAAGTGATGCTTCCCAGGGTAAACGGCCTCGTGACGAAAGCAGAGAAAGGCGGAAAGGTGTGACGTAGGTACGCCGCATCTCACTCATCTTCGTGATGGATGATGGACGTCATCATCAACAAACAAAACAACATGATACCATTATTCTTTTCTTTGGACAACTTTCTTTTCTCTTTTACTTGATTATTTGTTCCACATTATTTGTTCTCATAAATTGGATTTTCCGCTGCCTATCGAACCATTTGTTGAATCTACGAACAAACAATGTTGGTCGCCAAGTTCTCCCGTCCTGCCATGCAGCGCATGTTGCAATCAACAAGCTCAGTTGCCAAGGTACGCTAGACAAATTACAAAGGCGGTCCTGAGACGTTCCCTTCCGACACCTATGCGTTACCTTTACTAACTTTTCACGATGTTCCTCCTTTGTACGGATGCAGCAAAACGCCTTTCGGGCTGGAGCCGCCGCCATGAGACCATATGGCAGCCTCCTCAACAACACAAGCAACTTCGAGGCTCTCTCATCGGTGAATGGATTGACTGGATTGCAAACTCGCTCCTTCTTTGCCACCGCCAAGGTTGAACGCAGCGCTCCGGCAATCTCAAACGGAGAGGTCCAGAGCCTCTTTTCCCTGTGGAACGACGCCTTGGCAACGTTGGATCCAGACACCGTTGCAAAGCGATATGCCAAGACCTCGGTCTTGTTGCCAACCGTATCGGACGAGCCTCGCACCGACTACAACGGTATCAGGAGCTACTTTGTCGATTTCTTGAAGAAGAAGCCACAGGGAGTCATTTTAGAATCCAACGTCATTCAAGGACAAGACTGGTGCATGGATGCTGGAATCTATGAATTCACCATGGGTGCCACTGGCGACAAAGTCAAGGCCCGATACACCTATGTGTACACCTATGAAGATGGAGAGTGGAAGATCGCCCATCACCACTCATCCGTCATGCCCGAAGCCTTCTTGGGCTAAACAGTAATTTACACAGTTGCCGCTAAGAAGCAAGTAAAGTAAAATGCAACAAAAAACTAAAACATCTTATTAATTCACTCGTTCTGGTGGACACTAAGCGACTCCTTCAACAGCACGCTCCTGTTGTTCAACTCCTGTGTCCATTTCTTTTTGGCTAGTACGACTGCTTTTGATGACGGAATACACGATCAGCGCGACGATTGCGATTGAGACGATAACGATTCCAGCAATGGCACCACCGGAGAGCCCCGAGCCGTCATCGACACCTCCACTTTCATTGCCGGAACTTGTGGCTTGAACGACACCGCTGCTGCTGCTTCCGCTGCCGCCTCCACTGTGACTTTGGCAGACAAATTCATAAAACGAAATTGTTCCACTTATGGCACCACCCATGATGATACCGGCCTTACCTGTTGGGCTTTCTGTATCAGTCACCATCATCATTGTCTCCGTATCCAAGTCGCCGAGTTCGCCAGCATCGTACGCTTGCTGAGGATTCATATCTCTGGACGCAGGACTGGTGGAGAATGTTTTCAAAAGAACAGGACGTTCGGGTCCATCGGTGATATCATACAACAAGCAAATGCCATTATTTTCACCGCATCCAATCATGACCAAGCGGTCGCAGGCGACGCCCGCCACGACACTTTCCACAGCCAAGCCGTCTTCTTCGGCCAATTCGTCAACCGTTTTACTCATGGGACAGGCTCCGTTGCTGCCATTGGACAAAGTACATCCATCTTCCAAAGGATCGCTTCTTGCATGGATATCTTCACGATCGCTTTCGTCGCCCAAAATCCATCGTGCACCTTCCACGGGAGCAAAGTCTTCATTTTGTACTGCGTTGTTGGCCCAAGGAAATTTGGAACAAATTTCTTGCTCAAACTGCGACGCCTATTCAATAGAAAGGAAGACAGAATTTGTGAGATTTTCTAACCCTTGATTCCAAGGACATTGCGATTGTGAAAAAAGTAGATGCTGCTCGTACCGAATCCCAAACCAAGCTGATTTTTTCGGAGGTACTCTCGGGAACTCGAAATACGGATATTCCACGACCACCAAACCCAACGATGCGCTCGAATTTGGGAGATGTGGGATCGGAATAGTCCACTGCCGACGATCCGACAGTTATTTCAAAATTGGAACACCATTCTAATCCCAATGCCTCGCAATCTTCGTTGAAGTTGGCAGTGCATCCTTTGGAGGCGTCGCCCGGGACCAAAAAATCTTCGGCAAAGGTCCAATTATTAAAGGCAAAGGTTCCGTTTTTCAAGAACAAGTCTTGGGAATCGAATTTCTCCTCGTAATCATCCAGATCAAAATCGCTTCCTTCGTCAGCGGTCAGGACGTAGTTGACACCTTCGTATTGAAGGGAAAAGATACCATCGGGTGTCTTGCCCAAGAAGAGACAAGGATTGGTAACCAATTTGCATTCTCCATCGTTGACAATATCAAATCCATTTGTACCTAGCGTTGCTGGTTTGAGACCATAGCCATCCACCGACAAGGCCTGGCCAGTTGCAGTGTCGATTCGTACCAATGCCGAGTTGACTTGCAAATTCAGGTAGAGTTCACTGCCATCTTCATTAAAGGCCATGAACTCGGGGCTATAAAACAAACAGGGCGTTTAGATGAGAGGTGATTGGACAAAATTTGACACTGTGAAGTACTTTGTTTCATAAGGACACACTCACTCCATGATCAAGGCAGGATTGTATTGCTCCAACAATCCTCCCGCCGCATCCCATCCCAAATCGAGCTCGTTGTTCCAATATTCCATAGCATTCTTGGTCAATGGCATGTGGACATTGCGACCGAGCAAGTATTCGTCGGTAAAACCGCTCAAGTCAACTTTGGTCGTTTGAGGACCGGCAGGACTACGGAAATACCGTACCAACGTCAAAGACCCTTCGTTGATCATGCTGGTTCCTTCATTTTGATTGGCCACGGCGAGAATAGAACAATCATTGGAAAGTCTTGTCACAGCAAAATAGAGAGAGAGAGTTGGTTGAGACTCGCGTCGGCATTTCAAAACTTGTGTGTGTGTTGACAGTACATCCTTTCCCCGTGATTCATGGTACGAAAACTTACTTTAACGCGTCCGGAGAGTTGCCCGCCTGGATGGTGTTGATCAACGTTGGTTTTTTGGGATCACTTCGTTTGACGACATCGTACATCAAGACGGTGGAACGGTCCGTAACTGTCAAGAACAGCAATCCCTGTTCGGAGCACACAACGACGTCTCGTACATCGACAGCTTGTCCACCAAAATCGATGCTGAATTCCGTCACAGAGGCGGGTAACGTGGCATAGTCCAAAACGGTAATGTAACCGCCAATTTCGCTTTGAGAGTAAACGTACTTTTCTTTGGTATCATACGCCCAATGTTCGGTCGCACCGGTGCCATAACCGTATCCGTTCCATGGTTGATCGTCAGAAGATTGAACGGGAGTGGAGGTCAAATCGGGTCCGTACGGAACGTAGATTCGATCCTTCAAGGTTAGGATATCACCAGCAAGGGAATCATTTCCGACATCGCTTCTTCGAAAGGACAAGGCGGTAGTCATGGACACAAGACAGGTCAAGACAGTAGTACATGGTAGTAGTGAGGAGATCTTCATCATGATGATGTTGAAAGGAGAATCACGCAAAACAATCGGAGCGGGTGTTTGGTGTTTACTCGAACGGTACAAGGGACTTGATTTTGACAGCGTGTGTTCTGTAGAGAGCTCACCATCCTTCCGTGGAAGGTGAAAAAGCAGTTGTTGTTGCTGTTGTTGTTGTTGTTGGATACGTCTTCACCCCCAAGATTTTTCCCCGTACATTTCACTTTCCACACAGCAACCGGTAGGTCGGTACCAATGCAGTCAGTACTACTTTGTTCTTTTGTTGATTCGATTTTTGATTTGAGGATGGATCTTCAGACATTCAGGGGGAAGATTCGACCAAGGCAGGAGCGTTTTGGAAAAAGATATCTGATGATACGGGAATCTTCGAGATTCAGGTCCCTTCTGGTGAGAGAGTTCCAACGCGACGTAACCGTAAAATCTTCGAGAGATCTCCTTACAGTAGTTAATCCATCATGATTTTACATTTACAGGTACGACCCTCTTGCATACCAGAGTACACTGCGACGTACCGTACTCTCACTGTCAATACGTCGGGTCGTAGAAAAGATGACGACGGTGATGAATGTTGGAATGTTGGATACGTCGGACATCATGACTCTACTCTCTGGGTACGGTAGTATCTACATATAGCTACCTATCGTAGTGATTATCGTACCTGTAGACTACCGTCGTATGACACTACCACCATAAGGTACGTAGTGTGACGTAATCCACTCTATTACTATTCGTACGGTACACAATTTCACCCCCAAAAACGAGAGTATCATACGACAGTACGTCGTCAAGCGTATGATACCGTCAGTCGACCATAGCAATGATGATTTTATCGGTCACGATGATGTGGTTGGATATGGATGCCATTGGCATGAAGAACCAGAAGGACTGGACCACTACGATAGCTACCTACCGTAGTCTAATAACGGCAGCTAAAGAACACTTCTACTTTTACCACAACCAGACAACGGTAATGATGACGCACCGTAATTATTCTCTCTTCTTTCCACTGTTGTTGTTGGTAGGGTTGTTGTTGTTTCTGTCACAACAACCGACGAATGCCTTTCCTCATCAACACTACAATAAAATTATCCATCCTCGACGGTATCAACGTCATCATCATTATCATCGTCATCATCCTTCCTCCTCAACGAATCTGTATGGTCGAAGAGCCCAGAAACGACAAGCGGAACGAGCAGTCGTGGATTCAGCAAGCAACAAGACCCCCAAAAGCAGAAGCGAACCTTCCACAAGTATTATATCTTTACCACAACCATCCAATACTGCAAATAATAATCCGTCGTCTTCTAAATTTGACTTCCTCCAACGTATCGAATCCATCAAAACGGCTGTGGTGGGTGCCGTATCGGGTGGTCTTGCCGTTACACCCCTTGTTTTTGTACATTACTTTCCCAACATTGCGCAATGGGAGTTCCAAACCGACATGTCCAGTTTCGAGGCGGCTCTCTTTGCCATCGTGTATCGATATACCATTCGAACCAATGACAATAATCCCATGTTGAATCAAGGTGTGATAGGTGCATTCGTTTTCACACGAACACTATCGACGATACACGTATCCGATTCCTGTTCGGCCATTCCCCTGCAATGTAAGACCAACAAACAAACAACCAAAAAAAAACTCTCTGTTCGAATCGAATCGAATCGAAAATGAGAGGTCGATTCTCATGTTTTGTTCTCTGTCCGTACTGCCATATTTCTTGTCTACTTTCTTCTTTGTTAATGTACAGGTGGACAACCCTTGGAATACTTCGATTGGAATATGATTGGACAACTACTTGTCAATGGGATCGAATCGGCCGTACTGTTTGGTGCCGCAGCATGGGCTATGGAGACGGCGTTTTCAAAGGGATGGATCTCCAAATTTTGAATGACAGAGAGAGAGAGAGAGAAAAAAAAGAGGATACAAATAGGACCATGAAAGGACGACGACAAAAATAATTGTGCTTGCCACACAATCATGGACCAGCATGGTTGAATGGGAATGAGTTGGGATGATCCACCGGAGTGACAAACGTTTTTTTTTTTTGGAATTCAACACATTGGACAGTCGTCGGAAACCCCCTTTGGAACAAATGCACGGATTCTGTTTGGGGATGACGGTACACTCGAGACTGCTTCCAAAAAAATGGACGACGAAAGAAGTTGCGATAAAAACAAACAACCAAGACGACGACGAGAAAAACATCACGCTACTCTATCATTCCTTTCTGCTACTTTCCCATCATCATCACTCACAAAAAATAAAATAAAAAACGTAAAGAAGAATCAGGCTTCATTTGTGTACTATCATTCAAGCGTGTATCTTCTATGAATTCTTTTGATGAAGATATGTGATTGGACCGTTCCATGTTGTTTTCATGTCGTTTGTGTGCGTGTGTTTTTTTTTTTCAAACCTGGTCATCATTATCGCCTTTCATGTTTCTGTGCAAGTTCTTGCCCTTGACTTTCTTTGTCATCTCCATCACAATCTCTTGGCCTCTCCTCTCCCATTCTGTTCTGTTTTGGACGGCATAGGCAAGATATTCGTCCGAACATGCTCCGAAAACGCCACACTCCTTCAACTTTTTGGCAAGGGGGATGATATAAAAGTCGAAAAAGCCAAGTTCGCCCTTATACCAACCCAAACTAGGATCCGTTTCTGCCCGTCCAGAAATGTGGGCCAGGTAGCATTCCTCAAAAAAGTTTTCGTTCCAACGACGATATATGAGCCAATGTTGCATGGCATGGGCAACATCACTGGCCTGGATCAAGTGCTCAATGACAATGGTAGCCCTGATGGAAGTGTCTAATGAATTCTTGATGGAAGCAGGTGACTTTTGAAATACCGCATCCCATCTGTCATTCCGGAGTTTCTTCAGATCCGCATCAACAATGTCAGTAGCCATGACAGTATTCACCACAAGCTTTCGAAATCGGATAAATTCCTCCTTGGTGCAGTAAATGGCAGATCTCAAGTTGGCATATTGTGGCTCCATGAGAAGCATCCATGCAATGTCCAGAGAATTCTGTTCTGCAATTGACTTGTTTTTGTAGGCCTTTGCTTGAAGAGTGTTTTCCTTGACAAGTTGCATATTTGGTACACCGGGATGATCACAGTCATGGATCAAGGCAGAGAACACCACTGCAAATTTGGTCAATGGATCAGAAGTGATGCCATAACTGTGGTCATGAAGCGCTTCTGCTGTTGGAGACTCCAGATCGGGAGCAATAATGCGGTTCAGTAGCTTATTGACGTTCATTGCAACTTGGGTTGCATGGCGGAAGTTATGGAATGGATTGGCATTATACAACGAGGCAATGGTTTCAACATAACACTGCAGCTCTTCTGCTGTGGTGGTGTCCAAGTCCACAGCCTCTTTGACAGAACCAGTAACACTGTACTCAGGCAAGGTAATGTATTCAACGACTTCTTCCAGAATACATTGGTTGTTACAGCTGTCATTTTCCAAAGATTTTAGTAAAGTTTGGCTGTCTTGCTTGATCTGCTTTGCCGCTCTGACATTGGCCATTTCAACCAGAATAGAGGTCAGAAGTGCAATGCACCATTCAGAGTCTCTGCTCCCCTTTTTCTTAAGCAGACGGTTGTCAGCAACAGCATTATTGTCAGGTTCTACCACTTGTTTTGCAACCTCAGCATTTGAAATACCAGACTCCCTGTGAAGGAAGTAGGTGTTAAGTTCCCCTTTCCCCTTGGCAGTAATCTTGTCTTCTCTTTCTGTGTACCAGTGCTCCTTTCCTACACTTGAAAGGAGGGTGGCTGTTTCTTGGGAGATTTGAATCTTATTTGGGACACCAGTTGATTCCATCCGTGATGCAGTATTCATGGTGTCACCAAACAGCTGAAATCTGCTCTTTTCACCTCTCAGGACACCGGCAACAACTGGCCCACTGTGGAGACCCACCCGTAGAGCAAGATTGCATGTATCAGGTCCTAGAGATACCTCAAGCTCTGCCAGTTGGTTGTGGAAGATTCTCAAGCAATCCACACTAAAGCGGGCCATGATGACAAAGTGTTCCTTTTTGGGATCTGGCAAACCACAGACAGCTACATAGCAATCACCCACAACCTCGACCTTGAAAACACGTCGTTTCTTGGCTTGCATGTCAAATGCTCTATAGATACTCTCGAGAAGTGTAAAAACCTGGGAAGGTTCTCTTGCAGAACTCCATGCAGTAAATCCTGAGATACAAAAATAGGGTTAGAAAATGGGATGCAGACATATCAACACTCGAACAGCAGCTTGAAAAATTGTCTTACCTACAATGTCTGCAAACATTATGGTTGTGTCAGGGAACAGGTCTGCAATTGGCTTTGATCTATCTTCCGCTGCCTGAGCTCCAGCAGCGGGAACATTTTCATTCAACAAATACTTCCGTATTCCAGCTTTTCCAGCTGTTGCCTTCTGTTGCATCTCTGCCTCCTCTTGTTCCTGTATTAACTTCATGTGAATCTTTTTTGGAAACAGAGAAGACACAATAGCGTTGTGCCTTGCTGCTGTGGTAGACAAAAGTTTTTGCCTTCTTTGGACCAAGCAGTCAAAAAGGAAAAAAGCTATGGCAGTGAAAATGAAGATAGCGATGACCACTGCAGCATAGATCCAAGGATCATTGCTGCTGTACATGTCCTCCATCTGTTTGGTTGGATACACCAACAAAGTATACGTACAGGCATGTCCATCAATTGCATTCAAGAACTCTTCTGAGTAGGCAAAGTCTGCAAATCCGGCAGAACGCTCCAAACCATCGTATCTGGAATCATGTGCATCAAAGTTGCCCATAAACGTTGCCTCAGCCCCTTCAATCAAGAATGTTGACGTTTTCCCAGCGCACCTGTTGGTCACCACAGCATAAACTGGCTCGGATTTTTCAACAAGAATGTTTTCAAAGAAACCTTTCCAAGTGATGAGTGCAGTGATGGTTCCAACAATGGGCGCAACATCTTGAAAGTCTTCGAATATTGGTGTACTAGTCAACGAGTACAAACCGGGTGGGAGAGTGGCGGGGTTGAAACTGTTTATAAACGAGAGAAAAAATAGCAAATCGTTAGACATATATCAAAACGAATGGTCTTTGAGGGCAAGTATTGCGCTGTAACAGCTTTCAAACGTACACCTTGGACCCATCGCAGACATCATAGAATGTTGTTTTCCGTGTTTGCTCCAAAATGTAAAAGTTCTGGTTGAAGAGTGGATCAAAGAGTAAGTTGAAGTTCCCAAGTTCAAAATCAGTAACATTTGGATTTGGGGCTGGTGTCCACTGCCAAGCAGGAGTGTAGTAGTCCATGTCGTAGTCGTCGGGATCAACGGCAACACGTCTCTTCTCGAACACGAGACTATTCTGCTCGGACAACGTTGTGCCATTGACGTTGCGGCAAGTGGCGAGGGCGTACGAAAGGTCCATCTCGTTGCCATTAGCGTCGAACGGTACAGTGTCGAAGATGAAGGGTGTTAAGAAAGTAGTATTGTCATGGAATCGAGGATCATCTCTCCCAAGAGCAAGATTAGCTTCCGCAATCCAATCTTGATTGGCCGCCGAGAACTCCTCCCACAAAAAGTAATCTTCTTTGGCGACATGGGGCATAAAGGCGATTCCAAAAGCGTTCGCGTTTTGGCTAGCCTTGCCCAAGTGGAATTCCGTGTCTGGGACCGTAATGAACGATGAAGGGTAACCGTTGTCCATTTGTTCCTTTACGAAGGAAGTCAACGTGACAGAGAGTGTCTCAAGAGCGTTGAATGATTGAAGGACATTTTCGTTCGACGCCTTGATGACTGCATCCGCAGAGCTTTCAAACTTGCAAATGAGGAGAGTGGCAATGTGAGCTGAAACCCAAGTTTGATAATGAATATCTTAATTCGGGAAGTGTGTTCCATAGACTCACCTTTGTGATAAAGTCGTCTGTCTCTCCTGAATCAGTGATCCAATAGACGATTCCGCCCAGAGCAGCAGCAGCTAGAAGCAGAACCAGCAGGAAGAACAATCTTGCTCGTCTCACGGTTCTATCCCCATCGGTGTTCGGTGTGTATGCCGTTGTTGCATAGCCACTCTCTTTGCTGATGCTGTTTGAGTTTCCGCTTCCAGTCATTGTATTGGAGCTTCCAGATCCCCTGCTTTCATGATCACTGATGGATGCATCAAGATTGTTGTCGTCTTTGGAGGCGCCATTCTCGCTCTTTGTGCTATCCGAAGTACTCATGGTAGTGTTAATCTTGAATGATGAAACTAATCTGTTTTTCCCAGTACGATAAATGAGAAGTCAATATGAAGGATTTATAACATTACGTCAGTAGCAGCATCCTTGCAGCCGAATTCATAGTCAATTTCATTCTCTTTGAATGATCTAACGATGCCAATACTACCGTAGAGGAGTAGCTCTCTCTCTCTCTCTCTCTCTTTCTACTAGAGTAGAGAGGCCAGATGCTGAAAATTTTCGCCGATTCGATGACAACTTTTGAGAAGAATAGAGATATAAATTTTTGAAAGTGGTATGGGCCAAAGGGATCCCGAAATTTGCATCTCAGAGCGCTCTATGTATGAAGAGATTGGTCTGATTGTCGTTGACCGGATTCCTAATAAACTGTTCGTACATCATCGATCTTGTTAAGAGACTTGTATTTATGGTAAGAAAACATGCGAAGATCCATTAATCACATCGAAATGGGAAGGAAAGGCGATCGTAAAACATTAAATTCTCTCTTCCTCTTTTTCTACACACACTATCAGAACTATCGGCATGACGTCAACACAAAAAAGGGGAATGACAAAAGATGCTTCAAAAGACCCAATGCGAATGCATCATCATCATGAGAGAGTTGTCCGCCATTCATCGATTGTGCCTTTTGTGCTACTACTGCGTGCGTATCAAGTAATACGGTAGGCGGAAGATGCTTTGAAAGACCCAATGCGAATGCATCATCATCATGAGAGAGTTGTCCGCCACTCATGTGTGAACTGCTATAGTTTCTGTATTTTGGTATTACGGAGTAAATCTTTGTTTACGATCACAATTATAATGCATTCAATCTGTAACTGGAAATAAAGAAGTTTGTCTTGGTTTTCTTTACAGAAGCGATACGACATCTCCTAATAAGTGCTGCTCCAGAGTACCGGTACTTTCATCCCTACGACGAATTCGAATCAATCATCTTTCATCGATCGTGCTTTTTGTGCTACTACTGCGTGCGTATCATTTTAGAGAGGTAAGAGGATGGCGGAATATGCTTTGAAAGACCCAATGCGAATGCATCATCATCATGAGAGAGTTGTCCGCCACTCATGTGTGAACTGCTGTAGTTGCTGTATTTTGGTATTACGGGGTAAATCTTTGTTTACGATCACAATTATAATGCATTCAATCTGTAACTGGAAATAAAGAAGTTTGTCTTGGTTTTCTTAGAAGCGGTACGACATCTCCTAATAAGTGCTACTCCAGAGTACTATCAATCCCTACGACGAATTCGAATCAATCATCTTTCATCGATTGCGCTTTTTGTGCTACTACTGCGTTCGTATCATTTTAGAGAGGTAAAAGGTGTAACTTTTCGTTGTATATATTTGAAGGTCTTCGCGGAAGACATATTAAAACCATCTTTGAAGCAGTGCTAATCCCTCTTTCTTCTCCTATGTACTCCATACGCTTTTTATCTACCGTACCAGTATTTTGTTTCTGTTTTCGTTGTCAAGAACGAATCTTGTAGAGCCTTGAGACTTTGGACGGTGACCCCACAAATGGAAATGACCGGCACTTCATGCTTCATCACAGATGTTCGACAAATACGACAGTGTCTGTGTCGTCATTCCCATGAATGCCTTGTCTATTGTCTGCAACTCAGGCCAATCCTTAATGTTCCATCCAAAAACCAACGCGCGTGAGTTGAGGATTATTACTTACGATAGAATAGGGTGGTGTACTCACAGGCACTGTTGAGATGTTGTTGTTGTATGTGGTACACCACGCAAGCTACCGGTAGCTACCGTAGTATTCTTACCGGTAGGTACCCTCGAAGTAGGTAGTAGAGCTGAGTAGAAGTAGAATTGTTTCTCTCTCGTGCATCCTTACCATCACCCAGTAGCGGTTCTTCGGGAACGGAGGCAGAAATGCTTCACTGTCTTGTTATTGTGTTTTATAAAATAAAATAATCCATCACATTTAATTTCCAGTTACCATACTTCTTCCGTACTTCAATAGTATGATACGACGTACTAACAGTAAGTATGTGTCGTATGTATTACTTCATTTTATGCGGTACCGTACTTCAGTATTACCTTGTATCGATACTACTGTTGTGATTTTTACACTACTAGCTAGCTACCGGTAGCTAGACCAGTAGCTACGATAGCAAATACCCGTACCGTAGTATCACACACTCATAACCCACTTCTCTCTCTCATCAAAGGTTATGTGTCGCATGGTCACTTTCTTACAATTTCTTCGTTCCTTTTCGGAAGATCCAAGTGGCTCCTAGCCGTGCGGTGAATGAATGGCAACAACATAAACGCTCACGGCAGAATCGTCACGATGACTGGAACGCTCGTTGAAATGAACGGCGTTAAGGAAACGGCAGCTGTATCGACGACGGAAGAAGACAGGGAAGATGTCGCCATGATACTTTCCAAGGAACAAGACAAAACGGATGGTGTACAAATTTCCGCCCATTTGACACACAATACGTACAGTCTGTTGTTTATATCCAATCTGAAATCTCCAGGATTTGTATTTGGTATGGTCTTCTTTGTGTTTCAAGTGTCGTTGGCGTCTCTAGCAATGGTCGATTTGGTGGACCCTGGTTCCGGAAATGTATTACAGTTACCGGCCGATGTGGAACCCTACGTCCGGGCCGCAGGGTATTTAGCACTTGCACTGGCGGTACCCTTGTTTACCGACATGTTGGATGCGATTGAACGCTTTCACGATGGATACGACCCGGTGGTGATGCAACAAGCACCCCATGCCACCAAATGCAAGTTTCTTTTTGCCTATATACTTGCCAGTTTTTGTCCGGTTCACTCTTTCAAGCGGTCATTTTCATTCTTATTGCACAGTCCACAACAGTCATCAGTATGCTGCTGAACTTTGCCGCATTAACGTTCATCACGGAAGTCGACGACGTGGCGTTTTCCTTGGCCAAACGAGGATATATAACTCCTTGGGACTGCAAGAGACTGCCGTTCTAGTGGAAGAGGTGAAGACACCCAATAGCAAAGGACCTTGGTTGCGACGCATCGCCTTTGCCTGTATCACTACCGGAGTGTTAGTGGGGTATTCGGTAATCTGGGGTCGGCAAGCGTCTGGTGAATATCTCTGCAATCGTATCGAGGTGCAATTCGGGGATGCTACATTTTCTCACTTACCACTGCACAGTGGCGTCTACTCGGTCGACAAGGGCAAGAAGGAAAACGACCGATTTGTGTATAAAGATGAAGTATCCGGATACTCCATTTTTCGCTATTGTCGTAACATGAATGCCTGGGTGTTTGGCTACTTTGACACCTCTGATGATAACGTGGATGACGACGACTACAACGCTGTTTGTGACCCCGGCAACGAAACCAACCTTCCCGGGTGGATGTTGAAATCGCCAACGACAACGTCCTTTGACATTTTTGATACGAACCCTTCGGAATGGATGGTCGTCACTCCACAGCTCAATGACTTGGTGTATCCCGTCGACTACTTACTAATAAAGTGTCTGGATTGCAATTCCGAAACGTGCAATTCTCTTGGAGGACAATGTGTGGACGATCCCAACCTCAGTGAGAACCGAGTATGTTCGTGCTATGAAGATTTCACCGGGAACGAATGCCAGTTTAACATCTTTACTTCCATTTGCGAATCCATCACTTATGACCGACGATTTGAACCGTTCACTTCACAAGGAAGCCCATTCTCTTCGACCTTTGAGATCGTCATGAATTCGAATGGTGACGTGCCAACACTATACGACAAACCAGTCTACGCATTTGTCTACTCCGACACCAATGACCCAAGATTTGGCCTTATGAACCTTGTTGCATTTTTTGGAACGCGGTACTATGCTTTGGAAGTTCACTGGCAGGAATTGCTCCCCAATGCAACCGTTGAAACTGCCGCCGCCGATTTTGTGAAAGAAATCCAAACCTTGCACGATGAAAATGGGCCCGCCCGGAGTTTTCTTTTTGTCTCTGGCATCGTCTACCCACTTTTCACCTCTGATCCTGTCCATTTTGGAACGGCGCAAGACAAATTGATGCCGACCGAGTTGGGATGGTATTATACCGCCACGGACGAATATGGATATCCTCTGGCGATTGGACCGTCTATCGGTACTCGATTGCTCTGTGGACAGTGTTCTAGCGAATTTTTCAACTGTGGATTGCACGGGTTTTGCGAATTCGACAGTGACGAAAGCTATTTTGGTAGCTGCCAATGTCTGGAAGGATACGTCGGGCCACAGTGCGAAAAGTACGATCCCGCCGCCATTGGCAACAACGAAACCAAGCTCTAGTACAAAGGAAAAACGATGCATGGGATTTGGAATACCCATGATCATCTTCTTCCTTCCCCACTTCCACCATTGGTCTACAATCAGATACTGGCGGCGTACTGTTTGCATTTTGCTAAATCCTAGCTACTGAAAATACTTGGTGATATATTGCAGTTTGATACGGTAACCATATTGTAATGAGGACACCAATTTTTCGAAACGATGAACCCCCGCTTTCTCACATTCTGGGCGTCTCTGCGTTAGTGTCATGGCCTGATCGAAGCTTTTCGCATTGCTTGGAACATCCTTGTGGAAAGTTGAACGAACCCTCGTAACATTACAAGCTACAAAGTTTTGATCTTGCTCTGCAACGACGATTTCGAGGCCACTGGTGGTGTACACACTTCATGAACGGCAGATATTGATGGTGATGACGACACCAAAAAGTTCCAAATTTTCATATATCGTGTTCCAAACACCACCGGCAGACAATTCATGTAAAAAAGAATGACGGCGATCCATCCGGGAGACGCATTCCACCGGAATGGTGCCAACCGAGTTATGTGATTTGCACCTTCTATGGCGTCGTTGTTCCGCACATCGTTGTCATGGTCGTCTTGCATTGATGGTATCTCCCGTGTCGCACGGTATAAAAGCGCGGCTGCAATGCCATAGCAGATTATACAGTCACGAATCAGCCGTCCAAAGTGATATTCACAGACAGCATGTCTACGACGATCATGACTATTGGTAGGACCATTTTCGTTGTTGGATCGATCTTGCAATTGGCGCTGCATTTGTCTCGTCATGTGTGTTTTGAGGGACACAGTGGTATTGAAGGGTTGGGTCATGAGAAAGGAAATGGCCAATGGAACACAGTAGGGACCACCAAGTTGTTGGGGAAAGAAAAAGAAGGTAGAAAACAGCATTTGCATCCACAAGTTGTCAATTAACAAGTGTTCGACAGGATTCAAGACTTGTGGAATGATGACACCGAGTTGCATCTTTGGCTTGTTCCGAGGACCTGCAGCGGTGACAGTGTCTGTCGTACTGTCATGGATGTCAGTATCAAAAAAATTAGTAGACAAAATTTCGATCGTATGCAAGATGGCCAAGAAACTGCCAACAACAAGCGCCAAGAAGGTGGCATGGTACATGTAGAAGAAACCGGTGATAGAGAATGGCATGGCATATTCCACAACCATTTGTTGGAAATTGGACAAGGTTGGCCATAAACTGTATATGGTTGATGCCACAGATTTCGTGTCTGGTTCAATCTTCATTTCGAGAATAGTGCGTGGTTCCAAGTCGAGAACGTCGAATCCAAGCGTTGAATGAGGGGTGGATACAGTAGTAGCAGCAGGCTCGTTGTATGATGTTTGCGTAAGTAATTGATTGAACTGATAAGTCGCGGTTGCGGGAAGAGATGGGCTGAGAGTGATTTTATCGCTTTTCGATGACAACGATGGGGACACTCCCACGGCAGTGTTGCTGTCGTTGTTGTTGTTGTTCTTGATGGGGAATACCGCCAAGTTCTCGTAGGCAGGCTTGGGATGGGGCGCACGAAAGCTCGGCAAGTTGTGAATGAACTTCCAAGAAGTCGTCGATTGAAGTCGTGGGATTGGCATGGTAAGAGGTTCATATTGTGGTCGATCTTCTTCTGAGCTTATTCTTTGAATCTGATGGAGTGGAATGGGTTCCATGTCGTAACCTATTTTTTCGTCTTGGTCGTTTTCATCATCATCATCATCATTTGCTGGAACCGCTTCGGGTGATGGCTGTTGCTGGATGGTTTGTCCCTTTTTTGTGACGATAGCCGTTGCAGCCAGCTTGTGTCCCTTTTTGAAGTATTCCACACGGTCGCATCCTTCGGGTTTGTCGCGTGAAAAGTTGGGATGGAGGACTTGATTTACACAAAATTGATAGAAACACAATGCAATGAAATGAAAAGTGGCAAAAAGAACAGAGCAAAAGGTCTAATAGATTAGAATATGCACCCTCAAGTAAGCAATAACATCCATAATGAAATGGATGTTCATATAATAATTCATATGAATTACCGACTGATTATTCTCGATTTTCTTTCTTCGTCACTGACTTACACGTTCTTTCCCTTTTGGAGGCAGAGACAAATCCGTAATTCAACAACTGTCTTCGGAAACTGGCATACTTGGAAGTATTGAAATACTGACCGAGAATTTGTTCCAACGGTTGCGAGGTGTCTTTGATTTGAAAGGCCGTCCCATGATCGGTCCACGAAATGATATGTTGAAAGTTATGAGAAGAGGCATCGTTCAACAGGAAGAAGAGACGCCATGGAAAAGAAAGATCGGGGGGAATCTTTTGGGGGCATGCTGACGACGAGATTGCAGGCGCAATGGGAGAAGTAGCAGGAGAAATAATACTACCGGTAGTCGTAGACGAGAAAGTGGTGGTTACGGTAGAAGTCGTCAGGGGAGAAGACGATTGACCGTCGTGAGATGAATCTCGAGAATTGGACGGATCGGACATTCTACTAGTCGTAATTGTTGCGTCGTGACCTTTAGAATCCATCGTATTAATGCTGAAGACAGCCGAGAAATAGAAAACAGAAGCAGAGAAAGAAGAGAGTGGAATGCTTTCATGGAGGATGATGCTAGCTGCTAGAGTAGAGCTACTAGCTAGTACTGGAGTAGTACTAGCTAGCGACTACTACGGTAGAGAGATACGACAAAAGAAGAGATTGAAGATAGAAAAATTCGAACGTTCATCATGAAATCAAACACAACGTGTCCTCTACTACCTACTACTCTAGCTAGCTAGCTAGTAGACTACTTATGCTAATTTCTTGATGGGGGAGAATTTCTTCTTTTTTTTACTGTTATTTACTGTTATAGTTACTGTTAATTAGGATTTTTTGAAATAACATACACTCGGAGTATTCCGTGACATTTTTTTGATGGTCTGTTTGTTGTTTGTTTTCTTCTCTGTGGAAAAAAAAGGCTTTGTCGAGGGTAGAGCGAGTTCCGTACTACCGTCTACCGTAGCTACGGTAGTAATTGTAGAGAGTAAGACGTGTATTTGACACTTCGATCGGATAGAGTGGCAACAAAACAGCAACAGCCCCATCTTCAAAAGTTCAAGAGGGTTTTGTCAACTGCTGTGATAACGTACAGGTATCATTCTCCGTACTCCGTAGTAGTATCGAACAGGTGGCCTACGGAAGTTGCATTAGAAACTCTACTACCAGTAGAGAATCTACATACGGAGGGGTATTACGTTGAACTTGTATGATATCATACGACTGTGGTTGCCTGAAAGGAAACAGAGGTGGACATTGGTTTTTATGATACTTTCAGGTTCATTTGATTGACGTCGAGTGGATGGTACGGTCATCATCAAATCGTATGAGGTCAGATACCATCTCTTTGGGATGTCATGTGTCTTGAGCGACACAGTCGTATTGAAGGGTTGGGTCATGAGAAAGGAAATGGCCAATGGAACACAGTATCATAGGGACCAACCAAGTTGTTGGGGAAAGAAAAAGAATGCAGAAAAAAGCATTTGCATCCACAAGATGTCAATTAACATGTGTTCGACCGGATTCTCAAGACTTGTGGAATGATGACACCCCAGTTGCATCTTTGGCTTCTTCCGAGGTACTGTAGCGGTGACAGAATCCGTCGTACTGTTATGGATGTCACAAATTTTCGATCGTATGCAAGGTGGCCAAGAAACTGCCGACAACGAGAAGTAACCGGTGATAAAGAATGGCATGGCATATTCCACAACATTTTTTTGGAAATTGGACAAGGTTGCCCATGAACTGTATATGGTCGATGCCACAGATGGCATGGCATATTCCACAACATTTTTTTGGAAATTGGACAAGGTTGCCCATGAACTGTATATGGTCGATGCCACAGATGGCATGGCATATTCCACAACATTTTTTTGGAAATTGGACAAGGTTGCCCATGAACTGTATATGGTCGATGCCACAGATTTCGTCTCTGGGTTCCAAGTCGAGAACATCGAATCGAAACGCTGGATGAGGGGTGGATACAGTAGTAGTAGCAGCAGCAGCAGCCTCGTTGTGTGATGTTTGCGTTTGCAATTGATTGGACTGATAAGTCGCGGTTGCGGGAAGAGATGGGCTGAGAGTGATTTTATCGTTTTTCGATGACAACGATGGGGACACTCCCACGGCAGTGTTGTTGTCGTTGTTGTTGTTGTTCTTGATGGGGAATACCGCCAAGTTCTTGTATGCAAGCTTGGGATGGGGCGCACGAAAGCTCGGCAAGTTGTGAATGAACTTCCAAGAAGTCGTCGATCGAAGTCGTGGGATTGGCATGGTAAGAGGTTCATATTGTGGTCGATCTTCTTCTGAGCTTATTCTTTGAATCTGATGGAGTGGAATGGGTTCCATGTCGTAACCTATTTTTTCGTCTTGGTCGTTTTCATCATCATCATCATCATCATAGTGACGATAGCCGTTGCAGCCAGCTTGGAAAGGAAAGAATCATAGCAAACATTGCTAAACAATCGAGCTCCAACAATCCGTTCGCCAATAAAATCAACCAAATTCTAATACACTAAAAAGCAAGTTGGGAACAGCTTTGAAACTTGTGGCAATACTCCTGCTGCTCTCAGTCGGTATGAAACAATTTTCCAACGACGATTGTGAACTGTTTTCGGAACTCTTGATTGTTTCTCGTACTAAGATTGAATTTGAATAATAATCATGATGATTTGCAGAATTGGTCCCTAGCTCGTAACACCTTCTACGCTTTTTAAAACGATCCTACTGCTTCGGAAAAACGTGGTAGTAGTCTACAGATTTCTTTTCTACTAGCTACCGGTACGGTAGTCTAATACCACGGTATATTCAGACATCCGGACCTCGAAGGAATAAAAACCGTAATTGTTTTGGAAATCCATTGTCCATCAAGCTGCTTTACCTACTAACAGTAACTGCGACTACGGTACCGGTACTCTCCCTCTCTAGAGAGTAGCTAGAGAGAGCAGCAGGATGAACCAAGTTCCATCTTTTCCGAGAGGTTGTTGATCCAGTTTCTGTTTTGTTATCTGTGCTGCTGCTGCTGCTGCATCAAGCGCTCATGGACGAACTGCTGGCCCGATTGTTGTAGGTCAAACTTTTCTGGCCGGTTCTTTGGATCCAACAGATGGCAATACTCCATGGTCTCTGACGAGCCACGGTGTCGCTGAAAAACTTTTCACTGTCGACAAAGACGGGGAAATTGTTACACAAGTGGCAAGAAGCGCTACCAAGGTAAGCGAGTTTGCATGGGAGGTCATGATCAAGTCTGGGTACAAATTCTCGGATGGAAGTACCGTAGATGCCGAACATGTTGCCAAGGCGCTTATGGACCAAAATAGGAAGAACTCCAATGCTCAGTCGACCCTGGGCAACATGACAGTGACAGCTCTCGACAATCTCACAGTGAAGATCGAATCAGAACGTCCCACGCATGTCATGGATGCAGTGTTGGCCGAGTGGCCATTTGTAGTGTATTTGACGAAGTCATCCGGGGAGTTCATCTTTACCGGTCCTTTTGTTGTGGATTCATTTGGCCCTGATCAAATCGATCTAGTCCCAAATGAGTTCTACCCTGGAGCAACAGACCGTTCTCCGGTTTCGATAAAGAAATTTGCGAGCGGTGATGCTTTGGCCCATGCGGTCGAAAAGAAAGAGGTGGATATTGGTTTTCACTTGCCCGTTCATACATTACCTGACTTACGTCGTGTGGATGGTACAGTTATCAAATCGTTTGAGGTCGGATACCATTACATGGTGTTTTACAATACGGACACTCTATGGGATGTTCGGGTTAGAAAAGCGATCGATACGGCCATCGATCGAAACGCTCTATCCCAGGCCATTGCAGGGGGGCATGGAACACGAAGCCTTTTCCCAGACAATTCGCCCTTTTTCTCGGACGATTCAGACCCCCACGGTGATTTGGGATCCGCTAACGAGTTGCTCGATGCGGCAGGATGGACATTGAATGCCAATGGAAAGCGACTGAAAGATGGGGTTGAGCTCACTGTCCGCCTTGTAGCCTATCCTCACCGTCCGGATCTTTTGATTATGCAACCAGTTCTGGAAGAAACCTTGATTGCCCTTGGCATCAATGTCGAGTCTATCGTCACTGGTGAAGATTGGGATGAAACCCAAACCATCATTGATGAGCGCAAGTTTGACATGCTGATGTGGGCTCAACACACTTTACCGGCTGGCGATCCTTTGTGGTTCCTCAACTCGTTTTTCCGGAGCGACGGTGGCAATAACTTGGCCAATATTGCTTCAACAGATGTCGACTCTCGATTGGACGAGCTTACCTTGGTGGAGGACCATTCCGAGCGAGTGTTACTAACTCAGGCTACTCAGAAAGCTATTCATGACTTGGTGCCAGTGAGCAACCTGGTAACACCCTTTTGGCACGTTAGTCTCAATGAACGTGTGTCCGGTTACGAACCTTGGGGATCTGACTACTACGTGATTCGAGCCGACCTCAAGATCGTACGCGAGACAGAAGTTTCATCATCTACTGGAATCGGTGTTGGGATTATCGGGATGGCAGTTTCTGTAACGATGATTTCGGTCTTGTCGTCTTTCCTATGACGTTCCAACAAATGACTCTATCATGGAAGAGTTGGATGAATCTGGTGAATGCAGATCGTCTATGGAGTCTTATCCCTCCAGGTTCTGACGTGCCTAGGTTAAGCCCCTCACCAAAACAATGTGGAATCCAATCGGGTTGTTTCTCAGTCAATCAGGATCAATTTTACAGTTAATGAAACCCTTGATATATTTTAAGTAAGTTGCTACTATTGAATAACGTACTGGACGCAGTATTAAGTATTCCGTTTACAGTGAGGATTATGTAGCGTCTTTTCATCACATCACTGGTGACGAAAGCACTGATACAAAAGGGATTAACCACATGGGAACAAAAATAAACCGATCGGCGCATCGCCGAAGGAGTGGAGTGACCGTCATAAAATACATTGTGCTCCTCTTCAAAACTGCAGTGCAGTTCATTGGAATGAATATTTACTCTGTTGCAAGCTAACGGAGGGCTCGAACGCGGTGACTATATCCATGGTCCTTGTTCAACTCCTCGTCATCATATGCTGCACCTGTGCATACATAGTACATGAGGTTAGCTTTGGTTGCTCTATCCGTCTTCGACAGATTCATGTGACTCACCTTTTCCGGATCCCTTTCCATAGTCGCTCTTGGAGCTTTTGGATCCCTTTCCACCGTCGTCGTCGTCACCACTGCTTTTGGATCCTTTTCCGGATCCCTTTCCACCGTCGTCGTCATCGCCACTAGCCTTCGATCCCTTTCCGGATCCCTTCCCATCGTCACTGTGAGATCCTTTACCAGATCCCTTTCCATAATCACTGCTCTTGGATCCTTTAGATCCTTTTCCGGATCCCTTTCCACCGTCGTCGTCGTCGCCACTAGCCTTCGATCCCTTTCCTGATCCCTTTCCATCGTCACTGTGAGATCCTTTACCAGATCCCTTTCCATAATCACTGCTCTTGGATCCTTTAGATCCTTTTCCGGATCCCTTTCCGCCGTCATCGTCGTCGCCACCACTCTTTGACCCTTTTCCAGATCCTTTTCCAAGCTCACGGTGTTCTTGGCGCTCCTCAGTATACTCCATCTCTTCCTCCACAGCAAGATTGCGTTGCTGAAGATGAAAGACATCCGCTGCTTCTTCTTTTCGTTCATCCAGCGCCGTGTAGTGATCCTCCAACTTCTCCAGAGCCTCAACATCAGGATACCCCTTGGCCTGGCCAGGACTGCCGCAGAAGATAAAAAGCAGCAAGGCTGTCGAGCAGAGAGCTACAGTACTCTTAGAAACCTTCATTGTCAAATGGGTTTTTGGAATCAATCACTCGTGATAGATTGTGTAAAATAATAAACCCGGTGACTGTGAATGAGATCACAATAATATTATTATGATCGAATTAACTGTTAAAAGAAGAATGGAAACGAAAACGTTGCACTGTTGCTCTCTCAGTAGCTAGCTAGCTAGTAGCTAGTAGGTACTACCTTTCAGTTAGTAGAGAGGTGAGGAAAGATTGCGAATAGGGGAAATACATCTCGCGAACGATTGACTACCTCTCGTACAAGGCTCGTGTCATTTTTTTATATCGTCGAAGGATTCCGAAACCACGTGCAAGGGTCGGGCATCAGAGAAAAACCTGATTCGAATGCAATCGCTCTAGGTACTCGGATTACGGTAGGTAGCCAGTGGCTATGTATATATAAATGAGATGGTTCGTTGATGAGATTGACAGTTATTAGGCAGTAGAAATTCTTAAATGGTCGAGCCACGTGCAGTAGAGTTCAAATAAAACATCATCACTTACATCCTTCGTGCTACTTTAAATGAGATGTGGTTGTTGATGAGATTAGGTATCATAGATAGTATGTGCAGAGAGATTCTGCATGTGTGCACCTATGAATTATTGATACAGTTAATGGTCTACAACAACCAATATAACGTAAAATAATAAAAAAATCATTTCGCTCGTGGATGGATCCAAAGTTTGCATTCTCTGTCAGGAATTCGGACAAAGTCAAACTGACTGTGACTATGAATGTGTCCCTTTTGTGTGGCACGTCGTTTGAACGTTTGAACCCGTGCCAACGACACCCCATACACAGGACATCACCTTGGGAAGAATTTGATTTCATCTCCTCCTCGACCAGATGAATTTTCCTTCTCCCGGGGCCCTGCGGGTTAAGTCAGAACTGCCAGTAGGCGGTACCTACTACCGGTAGTAACTACCGTACCATAGCAATAAATACCCTACGGTAGATCTTTCATTACATGCCCTTGGCATCAACGTTGAGTCTGTCGTCACTGGGATGAATCCCAAACCATCATTGATGAGCCCAAGTTTGACATGCTGATGTAGGCTCAGCACACCCTATCAACCAGCTGAAAACCCCTTGTGGTTCCTGAACGTGGTTTTTCTACGGAGCGACGGTGGCAACAATTTGGCCAATTTTGCTTCAAAGAATGTCGACTCTCGATTGGACGAACTTACCTTGGTGAAGGACTATTCCGAGCGGGTATTACTAACTCAGGCTACTAGCTAAGAAAGCTATTCATGACCTGGTGCCAATGAGCAACCTTGTAACAACCTTTTGCTAGGTTAGTCTCAACGAATGTGTGTCCGGTTACAGACTTGGTGCCAATGAACAACCTTGTAGCAACCTTTAGGTAGGTTAGTCTCAACGAATGTGTGTCCGGTTACAGACTTGGTGCCAATGAATAACCTTGTAACAACCTTTTGGTAGGTTAGTCTCAACGAATGTGTGTCCGGTTACAAACCTTGGGGGTCCGATTGCTATGTGATTCGAGTGGACCTCAGGATTGTAAGCGAGACAGAAGTTTCATCATCTAGCTAGTGGAAGCAGTGCTGGAATTATCGGGATGGCAGTTTCGATAGCAATATTTCGGTCTTGTAGTCTTCCTATCTTTCATTTACAGTTATGTAAAGAACAACAATAACAATATGTTCCAACAAATGAGTCTATCATGGGAGAGTTGAAGATCGTACGCGAAACTAACGTTTCATCATCTACTATCGTAGTGGAATCGGTGGGATTCTCTGAATGGCAGTTTCTGCAACAATGATTTCGGTCTTGTCGTAATTCCTATGACGACAACAAAATTATGGTTCAAAAACCGGCAGGAGAGGTTGGATGCCTGTCATAAACGTTCAAGAGTAGAAGTTTACCAATGTACTAATTTGATTACAGCATGCTGTTTGTGATTTTGAAGATAAAATTGTTATTAAACCATCTAACACAAACAAATTGTTGGATGCCCAAGCCGGTCGGTACACACAAATCAAATGCATGGCACACCATCCACTGAGCAATCGTATCGTCCATCCATAAGCAAAACCCACCTGAGACAAACAAACACACACACACACACACACATCTAACATCAATGTATGGGTCGATGGGAACTTTCCCTCTTGTGTGTCAAACATTTTTTTTTGTGTTTACATCAACATGGACATGACAGCAACCGCGGTTGCTCCAAGACCGAGCAACGGTGTTGTCAAAGTATTGGCACTGGAGGGGGCTTCAATGGCTGCTACAGGTGCCGCGGAACCGTCTGCAGTGGGTGTAGCAACGGGAGCATCAGTGGGTGCCACTACGGGTGGCAAACTTTCGTCATCATCAAAATCGGGCGCAAGTGTTTCATTGAAATCGGTAGGAATGTCCGTCATTGTATCGTTCATGGGAACATCTGTGCTCAAGTCACTGGGATCTTCTGTGGCGGCAATGTCGGCAGACGGATCTTCGGTGGCAACAACTTCAGGGGACGGGTCTTCTGTGGCAACAACTTCAGGGGACGGATCTTCTGTGGCAGCGATATCGGCGGACGGATCTTCTGTGGAATCGGGTTGGGTCGCGTCGGAACATTCAACAGTAACATCCGAAAAGTAATAGATGGATCCTTCTTGATTGTTATTGGCCACAACAACGTTAATCCCCATAGTGACAGGGCCAGGTCCGAGACATGTGATGGTCCCGTTAATCGCATCCTTAAAGTCGCTGTTGACGTGAGTGATCCCAACACCGACTCCGGCACATGCGGCAGCGGGTTGCAAGGCTGCAGTGGACGGTGTCAAATCGACATTGGGTGATGCCGACATGATCAATACTCCGCGAAAGGCGGGACCTCTCACAGCAATGTCGTAAGATTCTCCCACCAGAAGAGGGCCTCTGGGCGGTAAGGCTGCTCCATCCAAGGCTACAGAATATGCACCGTTCACGAGACTTCCAGTCATTATAGTAGGATTGCTCAAGTGACTTCCACCCACGGAAGGTGCCCCAGCGACACAACCACCAGCGCCTGTTGGAAAGGCAGTCACACCAGGTGTCGAAGCAAGAAGAAGGAGAGAAGCAGTTGAAAAGCGCATTTTGGAGTGATGTTGTGTTTTTATGAGTTACGACAAATGGACAAGGAGGTGGTAGTAGCTGTTTGAAGATTTGTGCCTATCAGTAGTCGTAGTATCTAGGTAGCTAGTTGATACAGTAGAACTCGAAACGTTCTTTTGGTGTTTTTGATGGGATTACTATGAGGATGATCGAGAGGTGAAGGAAACGGAGGTCACAAAACTTCGTACGACAGTGTACGTAGTCGTCGAAACGAAAAGATGCATCCACTGGAGGGAGGCTTCTCCGAAATCTTGTTGGAAGTCCGCTTTTGTGATGTTGCGATGAGTGATGATGGTGTGATGAGGTGGAGTTTCACACACTGAACGCGAAAATTTGGATGGTGCTCCTTCGTCAGCGCGCACCGCCTTGCGAATTAACGTCGTTCATCCACCAACACCGATGATGTTTAACAAAGGATGGTCGCATTTCATGAGTCAACAGGAATACCTTCTCGTCGGAAGCTAGAGATGTGATGGGAGGTTGATGATGCGTGACGGTTATTCTACACTACACTGTTATTACGGTGGTGGTAGTACCGGTAGCGGACTCGGTACAGAGAAAACGCACCAGGGGTGGGAAGCAGCTTGAAAGATGAGATTCAAGACATCATATATTATTATTATTTGCAGTTAGACTAATACTTATCTGTAAACGTACACCGCATACCACTCGGAGTTGGAACAACTCAACCAATGACTGTTGGGTGTTCGATCCCCAACTCCCGAACAAATTACCGTACTACGGTCAGGTAGTCCATCTGTATCGGCGTACAGGCTCATCTGGTTATCACGGTCCGAAAACAACTCGATTGCTTCCCATTCACATATCCATTCGGTCGTGGTCTTGTTCCGTCCATTGCAACATCATTTGTTGGTTCCATGCCGTTACATAATGACGTCCATCGCCGGGGAAGGTCCAATCGGCAGCCAGAGCACTTGGCCAGTACCAATCCATCCACATCACATCTGGGAATTCCGTTGTGATGAGTTGCTTTTGCAATCGATACAACTCAAATGTACGGGAAGTACTCATGTATCGTATCCGCTCTTCCAACTCGACGTTGTTATTAGTGATGTTTGTACCAGAAGGAGTGTTCCTGGGCAAACTACTACCGGTTTTATCGTTGCCCTGTTTCTTCTGTTTCTTCTCGTCCTCTCGGTACGTTCGATGAACGTGCATGGCAGTTGGCGATTTCCAAATAATGGTCACATTGTTGCACGTACTTTCTTGTTGGGGGATGAATTCGTCTCGTAAAAAGTGGAGAAAACGACGAATGGCGTCCAAATGACCTACTTCATGGTACGACTCGGGTTCCAACAAGTCCCATGCGCTGCTGCCCACCACAATGGCCCAGGAAGGATTATAGTCATTAGATTCATCATCCTTGTTGGTCGTACTGGCATTGTCGTCATCAGTATTATTCTGTCGATTCGTCTCTTCTTCGACTTCTTCTTCTATTTGTTTTCGAGCTACCTGCAAGTCATTGCTGGTTACCGTTGTCGCAGAGGTCGCGTTCATAATGTTCTCCGTGGACTTGGCGTCATAGTACCGCAGAAATTCGGGGATCCACCGTGTTGTGAGTGTTTTCATGTTGAGTGGCGCAAAAACATTTTCGGGATAGAAAAAGTGAGGCAACCGTCGTCTTTGGGTATTGTTTGTACCTGTAGTGACAGCATTCAATCGTCGACGGTCATGACGATGGACTTTCTTACTGCCTTCTTTGCCGCCATCTCCACCCACAGTTGACCTCTTTTTCCTTTTTTTAAAGGTTGTGACGGTTGTCATGTGATTGTGTTTGTGAATTTGCTTTGGCATGATGGTGGTCTGTGACTGTTTTACTTGAGGTTGCGTTTTTGGTTGTTTGGCCCTTTTTTTGAGTATCCAAGGACTGATTTGGAGTGACGTCGTCACGACCAGATCGGGACGATCTTGCATGGCCCAAGCTATGTGTTGCATCAAGGAATCACCAAACAGAAGTATTCTATCAAAATCGTTCCACGAAAAAGAAGGCGCAGCAGCACTGTGTTTTTGCTGTAGAAAGGTCGAATATGGCACGACCGGAAGAAGAACATTGTCTAGATAGTTCAAATCAAAATCAAACCGTTTGGCCAAGTGTCCTCCGGTATTCCACGAATCCTTTGTGGGAATGTCCATGGCAGACATGCCACAGGTATATTGTAGATAGATTCGAATGATCACGTGGGGTGAGGCGACTAATGGTATATTGGGTGTATCAGGAGTCGTTTGGATGAATTGTGTCAATTCGTAGTGTCCGTTTTTCAAATCATTTGTCAAGGCAGTTGCCGTGGCTCGTTCGGATTTGGATTTTCCTGCCGAAGTAGAATACAATCCGACCGAATATTCATCTCCACCGGTTGTTTTGATATTCCCATATCGATCCAGACTGACAATAGTAAGCTGCAGTTGTATGTTGTTGTTATTGTTGTTGTCTCGTTGGGTCTTGTGGAGCGTTAAACGGATGGATTCGGTCGGAATGCAACTTATGTTTTGTTGTTGTTCTTGTTGTTGACGATTGTCATGTCGATAATTGTCCACTGGAAAGATTCGTTTGATCTGGTCGGGAGGAATTACCTCTTGTTTCAAATAGTCTTCGACAGTTTCGTATGGATGATTGGAAATACTTTGAACGGGATAGAACGAATGAGTTGATGTTGTTGTCTTTGTTAGAACGCTGCTGGTATCGGAAATAGCGGTAATAGTGATGGTAGTGGTGGCGAGTCGTGCAATCGACGAAGAGTCCAAACACAGACGAACACAAAACCAAACAAACAGTAGGGCAGTTGGAATGACCATACGATCGGTCCTTCGTTGATACCAGTGCATGTCCTTTGAACAATAATCCATGATGATACTCGTATTGCATTGTTTAGAATGGTACGAGCCCGAAGGACCCGAACCATAGTCCCATGGACTCATTTCGTTTTCCCAAAGTACTATCAGTGGTGATGTCAGTCGCAGGGGGGGGGGGGTAGAGAGTGAGAATATATTATCATGTATGGGATGAAAACAGTGGTTGTGAATGTTCGAGGGTCAAAAGTCGCTCGTCGCTGAAATGAACTTTCGTAGAACAAAACAAAACAAAACAAAACAAAAAATGATCCTGTCGTCGCCCATTTCTCACTTCTTCTGAAAAGCCTCGTGGCTTCCTAGGTCGGTATCGACAGAAGGTACCCCGAGTACTCCTGAATAGTAGGTTCGACCGGACGAATGTACATACGAATCATTCGATTCCTTCTCGCAAAAAATCCTTCCAGATACACGTCGTACGACGTAGTACTTTCAGTTAGAGTAAGTAATTAAACAAAGTAAGGAATTTTCAACGGCATACAGGATCAACCCAACCGATCTAACTGTAAGTACAACTTTCCATCTGCAACAACCCATTCAACCGACCAACCCAAAACAATAAGGATTTATCAGACAAATCGTAGACCACTGATTGCCTTTTCAAGAGGTGGCAATCATAATGGAAACGATCATATCGACTCACCCATTCAATTCACATTTATCCACGTCGAATTTATCGTGTCGGCAGAACGGAGTAGTGGCATCAGCGAAAACAAGAGTTTCAAGAAAAAGTCAAACCTCAAACAACAATAACAACAGTAACACATGCACACAAAAACAAGTTGGCAAAGACGTTTGTTGAAAAACGACAATTCGAAAATCACATCGAGTTCCTTCACCATGATGACGGCAGAAGAAGCACAAGCTGTAGTACCAGTCGCTGCCCAAACAACAGCGACAGAACCAGTTGGTGTCGCAACGTTCGACGACACGAAAACGACTCCACCACTTCAAACAAACGAACAACCCAAAACGACGTTGAAGTCTCCCTCTCAACAACAACAGAAACACGAATACATTCGTTCTCCGCCAGCCATTTTGGCCGTGGGTGCCATTTTGGATCATATTCTGACCTGTGATTGCAGCTTTCGACAAGTTTCAAAAGTATTACACGATGAAACCAACGATAGTTTGAAACTCGCCTACCAACATCATCAACAACCAAAATCTGAAGAACAAGCCCTCCAACAATGGTCCAACACTGCTGCTGCGTTCTAGCCAAATACGTATTAAGGACAACAATATGAAAGACCAATAAAAGAACACCGCATCGAGTCAAACGACCTTCGAACTTTCATGTGGGGGGGGGGGAACTCGGACGGTCAAACGAAAAAAGCGGCGAATACTTCATGGGTGACAACAAATGAATGGGCAAAGACTTGTGTGAATGTAAATGTTTGTATGTGTGGAAGAGAATGAGACTGGAATTATTGAAATCATGGCACAATTGAATCGTCGAAAAAGGAAAGAAATTCTGTTTGAAGCAAAAAGTGTGTACTCGTGTTGGAGAAAAAGAGATGACATCAAAAGTACTACGTATGACCTATTATCAAGGAAAATGTGTTAAACCCTCGCAAAAACGTTCCCCCAGTTTATCTAGCGAATTATTGTACTAGCTAGGAATTGAATCGGAAGACTTGTAAAAGTTGAAATCGATTGTTCTTCCTTTGTAGGAAAAATTGTTGGAGACGATGGGGTGGCATGACCCATGATGCAACGAGAGCATAATTCATCTCATATATTAGTCGTGCAAGTGGTAGTGAGTTAGATGCGTGGCAAACCTATATCGTCTACAGGATTCGATAGTTTTCCCTTCTGTCGAATCATTCTGACAACGTAGCCTCTGTCCTGATTCGAGTCCCACCGCTTTTACACAAAGCACAACAAATCCAAAACTCCTCCCTCCTGCCCATGGATCATACAGTAATCTCTCTGTTGATTGTGTCATATTTTTTCCCGTACCAATCATTGTTTGATCCGTCGACGATGGAGGAAAAGTGAAAGTAACCACCACCCGATGCATACATTGATCGTAACAAAACACTGCTCTAACGGCAAGTCTGCTGGTTCGATGTTTCAAAAAGACAATCTAAAGCACCCTTTAAGAGCCTCATCAAGCACTCAACGGTGGGTGCAAATACTGTAGTGTATCCTTAATACGGTTCTCCTTGCAATCAACGGAATGGACGGAGGATTATGAAAGCATGCATCGTCAGATTCTATCTACCAGCATTTTGATCCCACCGATTTCATTATCGAGATCCCACCGACAATGCCGTCCCACCCACACATATACCCACACGATCGTTTGTTCTGAGACTGAACCTTAATTTTGCGAAATGTATTGGATTTGACAGACTGTGTTGTTATATAGACCCCACGGCAACAACACTACCCGTCGTTTGTGTTGGTAGGAAGAACAAGGAACCAAAATAGTTGGTGTGGGCTTCTTTGCGTTTTTTCTCTCTCTTTCTCTTAGCGATCGAACCGATTCATTCGAGCGATGCAAGAGACTCTCCCATTTTCTTCCAGTACGGCTGGATTGAGTTTCCTGTTATTACAATGGGTTGGAAAAGGGACGTTGCTTTTAAAAAAAGTCACATAAGCTCGACAGCCACTGCATCGTTTCTGAATAACATGGTTTTTATCATTGTACTTGTTGTGAATGTAATAGTTGGCACTTTGTAACTTTGCTCCATCGCGGGAATTGTTTGAGAATGTATTGATCGGCTGAAGCTTGTGTTGTTGCTGCCTGTTGGCCATATTTCATTTTGGCTTGGTTCAAGGTGACAATTTGTCCTTGTCCATCTTGATATCCCATATACAAGTGTTGGAGAATTTCCATGCCAGCCTCGTCGACTGAGGCAAACGGACGACTACCCTCCTTGTCTAATCTTGTATTGTCGTTGAGATTGACAAAGACTTGTTGTGTGGCCGGATTACCGCCAGCAAAGGACAGCGTTCCACGCACATTTGAAAGTGTACGGTTGGTGATGCCGTCTCGGTCTTGTACTGGCCGTGGCAAGCGTTTTGGATCATCATCATAGGTATGTCGAACTCCCCATTGTGCAACAAATCCTTTCAGGACTCTAAAAATATAAACATCGTCAAAATATCCCGCCTGTACCAACTCCACAAAGGCCCGTGCTGCAATGGGAGAAAGATCGGAATAGACCATAATACGAATCGTGCCATTGGCTGTAATGGTATCGGATGGTTCGTCTTGCAGTTGAGAATTGGGTGTGGAGATGATACATTCCACTATAGGACGTTGTTGCAGTTGTGTTATCCCTGCTGCTTCCAAGGATGGTGATGATGCTGGTGATTTGATGGTAGATTTGCCCACTTTTGCATCGGATTTGTGCATCGATTTTAGGACCTTGTTTCGCGAGTCATTCGGTAAAACATCAACACACCAAACAAAAAGGGTTCCAACGACCAAGAAACCCATAAAGAAACGACAGCGTCTCCAGTTGGACAATTGGTAGAAATTGGGGGACAACATCAACCGGAGTTTGTTCGCATCGTCAAATCTGCCAGTTTCTTGATTCGTCTCTGCATCATGATCAACAAGCACATTTTCTTCACAGGTCTTGTCCTCTGAGACTACTAGTAGTACTCGACGACGACGATTCATCTCTAAGTTTGTGGAGGACAAACTGCTGCGTTAGTTGAGATGTGTGAGAGAGAGAGACCAGCCATGGCAGTAGCAGTAACTAACCCTTGGAACGCGAACGCGTTCGTTCTTTGTTTTGGACGTTTCTCAAACTACGAAGCATTTTGTTGTTACTCTACTAGCTAGTAGAGTTAGTACATACGACTACAGGTAATGAACCGACGACTTTTCCCACCTCAAGGAAGATGCATGCTTCAAGATTTACACAGTGAAGCGATGAAAGGTTTGGGACCAGCAGTTAGGAGTTCGGAGTGTTCGCGCCAAGACCGTTAAGACTGCGTTGCAAATAGAACAAACAAATACTGAAGTACTCCGAGTAATTCTCAACCGACGATCTCACTGCTAGCTACTAGCTAGGTAGCTAGTGTTCACTATCAATCCTTTCTAGCCAAACAAACTCTCTACTGCTACTATTAGGTTGTCCGAAAGAGGACACAAAATTACTTTTTGTTCTTTACTACTACTGAGGATTCACTTGTTTGTTGACGCAACGTTTTGTAATCGAAATTTGAAGCTAAAATAAATACCATGTGGTCTACGTCTGCTCCTACAAACAAAAAGAAAACCGACAACAGCAACTGGACCTGTCGCGTAACAGATATCATGGGGATGGACGGATGTTGTGTGGCAACCACCGACGTTCCCAGCTATGACGAGGAGTCTCCTCCTCAAAAGGAAATCTCAAATGCTGTCGCAGCCAACAAAAACATGAACAACAACACCTTCTTCGACGAAGCCAAGGCCAAAGTCCAAGCCATGATCTTTCATAACAAACACAGCACTGAGATTCCCGTTGTGGGAAGTACCGTGGCTTCACCCAAGGCTCTAGAAAGGAGCCCCACTGCTAATACTAAAAACCATCAAGTTGAAGTTGTGAAAGAAGTAGATGTTGTGAAAGAGGCCAATACCAACGGTGGCATGGTGACCGATTCGGATACCGACGAGGATGATGAATTCATTCAAACGAGCAACGGAACAAAGCAAGACATTCGAGCCAGTATTATCATGATCAGTGGTTGTGAAGACGCCCAAACATCCGCCGATGTCAGCAATGTCTCAAGCTTCTCGTTGCCCGATCCCAATGGCCGGGCCGGCGGTGCTTGCACTTCGGCACTATTGAAAGGTACGAACCAAAAAGAATTTATATAAAATGTGAATAGAATGTGGGCCATTTGGGGGGAGAAGTTTCTTCATTCCTTTCAAATATTCAATCTCATAATATACCATGTCATGTATCCCTAGTCTTACATTCCAGCAACACGACAATGACCTTTGTCCAAGTCTTGCAAAAGATGCGTCGGGTTCTTTCCAAAGGCAAGTACACACAAGTTCCGCAACTCACGTCCAGTCATCCTGTGGATCTCGACCAAGATTTTTACATTGTCCCCCCGGATTGTACCGGCACTCGTCGGGCCGTATTGATTGGTATCAATTATGAAGGCCAAGAGGGTCAACTCAGCGGTTGTCACAATGATTGTATGAATATCAAGGAGTACCTCATGGACACGTGGGGATTTTCCGAATCTGACATTATCATCTTGATGGATGATGGATACCATACGGCTCCTACACGATTCAACATTTTGGATGCCTACCGTTCGGTGGCGTCCGAAAGCAAAAGTGGTGATGCTGTCTTTTGTCACTATTCCGGTGAGTAAAAGTCATGAAACTGCGTCAACGCACATAGTTGCCGATGGCACCATTTTGGTATGGTATCATGTTACGGTTGCAAGGATCCTTACTCGCTATCATATTTTTCCTATGATTGTATCACAGGCCACGGTGGACGCGTCCGCGACGACGATTGGGGAGAAGAAACCGACGGTTATGACGAAACAATGGTCCCCGTCGATTATAAAAACGCCGGACAAATTCGTGACGATGACCTTTACGAAACCTTGGTCCGTCCCATGGCCAAAGGCGTTACTGTCGTGTCGTTGATGGATTGTTGCCACAGCGAAACCGTCTTGGACTTGCCATACAAATATGGCATTAATGCCTCTTCCAAAGGAAATCGTACCCAGTTTTGCGGATGGAAGTTGTGCTGCATCAATCTTCTCCTTTTGATTGCGATAATTGTTGTGGCAGTATTGTTCCTTACTGGATCCTTTTGAACACAAGTGGAAAAGTAGTATTGATGATATCATATATGTCTGCATATTCATTAACGAAATCGATGAAACTATCAAGTTTCACCAACGATTATAAAATTAGTTGCACCATGGATGTTAACATTTTTAGAAGCAAACTATAAGCCAGCCAGCATTTACTCCGTAGAGCAAACTATAAGCCAGCCACCATTTACTCCGTAGAGGATTGTGGGTACAACTGTACAACTTCCGTGTCCCATTTGGTTGAATTACACCTATTCTGGTGCTACATTGCGCTTTCAAATTCAATGGTTGCTCGAAGGGTTTGATTCAGAAATTGTCTTGCATCAAGGCTGTTATGGGCCCACCTCAACCATCCCATTCTAAACGAGACGAAATGATGAAAATGATGATGATACTGTCACACTCTTATTGATTGCCGCCGATACACCTGGAAAGCTACAAAACAATGAATAGTACGGAAGGTCCCCATATTCATGCGAATCGACAGTGATTTATAGAGAGAGAAAGAGAGTTGCTTTTTTTTTGAGTCACAACGGAAGAAAAAGTCGCACACCAGCAGTTTCTTTATCATCAAGACAACATCGTTGCTTTTTGCTACTAGCTAGGAGAGAGACGACCATCTTTTGGAGCCTTTTTAACTCTAATAGTAATAGGCGGTTGATTGGTAATAGGCGGTTGCTCGGTTTATTTGTTCCCCTACCTAGGTTCCAAAACCAACTAACTGCAGCACTATCTACTACTACTCGGAGTCCGGAGTACTACCGGTACTACTGGGCGGCAGTACGGTAGTTTCATCCAATCTACCGGTACTACTACCAAAAGTAGGGGGTACCGTAGCTACTGTAGGAGCTCACGGTATCATAGCTCTCGCGAAGAAGGATCCAGGATCCAGGATCCACTACCTCGGTATTCGTTAGAACGTTGATCAGTAGAAACGTACTACCGGTACCCGGTATCGTATGTACGTACTACCGGTACCGGTAGTTTTGGCCAAACCGAAATACGGTACGAACGATGACGTAGGGATTAACTCTGTCAATTCCATACGATTCGTCGCGTGATTGATGATGAGGGAAGAAACCGAGAAAACGTCCAACAAAACATCAAAAAAGATCCAAAACCCCCTATCAAGTACTGTCGTATGTACGACAAAAAAATGGATCCATCCTGTCGTCATTATTCTTGATCGGCTTTCATCAACACGAGCCGACTCTTTCACACGACGAGAGGAAAGACACATGCGATTAGACTACTACAAATCATACTTCAGTACTTTTCATCACAATCAAGAACAACAACAACAACCATCACCATCACCATGAAATTCTACTACTCATTGTTGACAGTCCTCCTTCCAACACTGGTCGCTGCAGGTGTTCCTAAGCCAGACATTTCGGTATGTCTGTCTCGTACAAGATGCTGGTGGTTGAATAAACGAATGTATCACTACAGAATGGCGTCCCTTTGGGGTCGTTGCGCCCATTGACTTGTTTTATATTTTGACTTGTTTTTGTTTTTGTTGTTGTTGTTGTTTTTTGCATTGCCCATCCATCAATATTTCCTCTCACACACAACGCAACACCATGATTCAGGTTGGCTTGAATGTTGGACATGATACCAATGTCGGAACGATAGGCGGTGTCACTCCTCGTATCCAATGGGAGAGTGAACCCACCATCATTGCCGGATGCGATGTTCAGGTAAGCAACCACTGGAATGGTGATGATCATGATGATGATGGTCTTTTTTTTCTTCGAACCAAACCATCCATTATTTTCTTCTTTCTTCTCGTTGATTTTTTTTTTGTAGGGTGGCTTGGATGTTACCATTACCGATGTCAAGGAGACACCTCGAACATTTGTGTGGGGCAAACTGAAAAAGAGTTTTCCGGACGTGACGTTGTCGGTTCGGGGAGAAATGGATGCCAACGCTCGAGACATTGTCGATGTGAACATCCAAGCTAGTGGATTTGGAACCGGTATTCAAGTGACGGGATCGGCAGGTACGTTTGGAATACATTCTTCCATCACACACCAAAAAAAAGGACAGATGGATGGATGGATGGACGGATGGATGGATGGAAAGAATGGGTGTCAACCATGAGGAAGGAACTTGGGAGGGATCCTGTGCCCATTTCGGCGGTGTTTTATCGTGCTTGTTTTTTTTCCCACACTTTTTTTTTTCGCACTCACGCAATCCCCAACGCTTTTGTGTGTTTGTTGTTTCTTTCATCTTTTATGGTTCCATTTCAGATTTGGTGACACCGTCCGTATCGGTCGACAAGGTCCAACTGAACAAGAACTTGGATGCTCTCGGTGGTACGTTGAGTTTGAATCCATCGTACGATGTGGCGACACGTGTTCCGGATGCGGTGGTGGGATATTCGTACGGGCCGACCAGTATGAAAGTCGATGCCCAACGGAAACAATTGACGGTATCTCATACCTTTCGAACGAAGAATACGATCTCTCCCACCGTTTCGGTCGGTGGTGACTTCAGTTTGTCCTATTCACGTACCTTGGCCGATGGTAAGTTGACCACGACGTGGAAACCGGATGATTCCATCAAGGTCCAATGGTCCGATGGAAGCGGATGGGACGCCACAGTCGTTGCACCGTTGGAAGGTTATTACAACACCAACGGTGGTATCAAAGTGTCGATGAAACGGAATATCGACGTGCCGTTGTGAGGAGGGAAAAAAAAAGAAGAAAATGTTACATAGGTACAACCAGAAAAAGGGCCGATGACAGAATGGTAGAAAACACACACACACACACACGTCATTAGAACGAACCAAAGGACACAAACCAACAGCAACAAAAAGAGTTGATAGTAGTGTCATGTGAAACGTCTTAATCCAAATCGATTTGTGTTACATCCTACTGCCTAGCTAGCTAGCTAGCTAGCTAGCTAGTCCATGTTGTGTGAATGTTTTGTTTGTTTTTATTGCGGGGGTCTCAAATTTAGTAGTAGTGAAATGCATAGAAGTATGTGTGTTGGGGGGGGGGGGGGAAGAAAAAAAAAGGAAAATCGACGACACACCTACCTCCTTTCATGCTTGCCGTAATTTTTTTTTTTCCCCAACCCAATTTGACTCTTCTCCCTTGTTCAGCTAGGTAGGTGGACGACTAACGGTAGTCCAGTTTATATGTAGTTTTCCTCTTTCCTCTTTTTCTTTCTTTAATGTTGCATGACGAGGAGCAAGTCATCGGACAAAAAGGTCAATGGTACCCACTCATTCTTGTCGTTGTCGTTATTGGGTTGTTGATGTAAAATGGTGAGTTTGGTGATTGCAATTTCGTTGTGTGGATCGAGCCATCCATGTTGCGGTACCGAATGGATGGTCTGAACGACTGTATGAAAGTCATGTTGTTGTTGTTGTTGCGTTCCGCCGTCGGTGGTGGTGGTGTCGGTGGTGGTGTGATGTGGTACCAGTTTCCCAAAGAGCGAGTCTGCCTCGTATGGGTTTTGTTTTTGTTGCGTTCCCGGTCCGTGATTGTCGGTGTTGTCTTGGATGCTCACATACCAACCGGGTCCGGAGGGTCGTCCGGCGTACCCCACCGTGTATTGTTTGTGAGGGAAGTCGGGATGGTATTCCTGAAATGGCATCGACGTATGATGTGCCGTCGCGGCGGAACTGGCATGTGCCTGTAAGACATGCGGTGCGTTCCGATGAAAGCCACCCTTGACGTACGTCCGTGCCATTTCCAAAAAGTAAAAGACGCTGCACGGGACCAACGATATGGGTGCCGTCTCAATGACGAAGTGATCGTTCCGGGTATCGCTTTTTTGAATCGAATTTGGATATTTGATATCGACACGGATACGAAACGGACCGGACCCAGAATATCGATGTTTTAATAGTGCCAACGTCGCCTGTTGCAATGCGATGGTCAATTTGACTCCTTCCGGATCCGTTTCCATAATGACACCCTTGGTAGCCTTTCGAGCACGAACTTTCTGATCGAGATCTTTCACGATGGTGGCAAGTTGAGTGTCTCTCTCTTGAAAGGATTGTGCTGCTGCTTCTGCTTCTGATGATGTTGTTGTTGTGAATAGAGATTTCTTTCGTACGGAAAGGACCGAGTTGTTGTTGTTGCTGTTCTGTTGTTGTTGCTGTTGTTGTTGTTGATCGGCATACGATTGTAGTGCAACTGTCGCAACGAAGAGTAGCAACAATCCCATGATACTTTTGGCAAAGAACTCACGTGACGTTCGTTTTATTTTGGATCCCTTTTCATTGTCATCGTCGTCATCAACGTCATTGTAATGATGTTGCTGTTGATGGTAATACCCTTGATCCGTTGTATCGATGATATCACTGTCAAATTGTGGAGCAGATGCATCGTTCATGTTCATCATAATATTATTATTGTCACCACTGACGACATTAGTATGGATACTATTGTTGTTGTTGTTGTTGGGTCGATAGGCTAAAATTCGTGGTTTGATATTGACAGTCATTGTTGTTGTTGTTGTTGTTGTAGTCACTTTCAATAATCACAACAACAACAAGATACAAAAGATTTTTACTTCGACGTAGTATCTACTACCTAGGTAGTACGGTAACTGGGAACTACAAGTTCAAGCTACCATTATTGTGTGTGTGTGTGTGTGTGTGTGTGTGTGTGTGTGTGTGTGTGTGTGTGTGTGTGTGTGTGTGTGTGTGTGTGTGTGTGTGTGTGTGTGTGTGTGTGTGTGTGTGTGTGTGTGTGTGTGTGTGTGTGTGAGAAAGAGAGAGAGAGAGAGAGAGAGACATTTCATTGGTGGCAGAGGGGAGAGATTCTGTTGTTGGAGGTAGAGTATGACGCGTCGTAGACGACAGGTGAAAGTTGGTGCATGTTTCGAAACACAAGGGAGTATCGGTAGAACAGTCATACCGGTAGGTATTTGATTGCAACCTCCCCTACCCCCTCACTCCGTTCTCTACGTACTACGTAGTAGTAGGACAGAAAAGTCATTGGAGAATAACTGTAAGTCTTATCATTTCCCCTCCCCTCTCTCCGTTGTACTACGTAGTAGAGAAAAGTCATTGCGGATATCCTGCGTCTGCAATGAAAAGATACGGTACTACCGGTACCGACACAGACTACCTAGGTACCGTACACCTCTTACGTAAGACGTAAAGATACTACCGTACTACTGGCACTCACAGTCACTACGACTACGATATGTACTATAATACGTCATAATTTTTTCGAGTTTATAATTAAGGCTCCGGTTATCGGTTATTGCATCATGGAGTCGAAGATGTTGTCATTCGCCGGTAGAGTTCCGTAGTAGGTAGTAGCGATCGAACAATGATCGCGTTGGCGACACTATTTTGGTTATGTAATTGTGCCATTGCAATTCAAATTGGTCGCACATTTCGGCAAGGCGATAACTTGGACTACCGCCAAACCAACAACGAACACATACATCAACAACATGCAGCTACCACAAACACCTTCCCATCCTCTCCATCTATCTCCCAAAGGAGCCTTACAGAATTTTGGTTTCTCTCTCATCCTCATCATCCTCAAGAGAAGAAGAAGAAGAACAACACAACAACAACAACAACAACAACAACAACAACAGAAAAAAACGACGGAGACGACGACCGGGCAAGGTCTACCACTGTTACCAAGTACGAAAAAAAACACACACAACTTGTTACTGCAGCGGGTGGGGACGATCCAAAACAATACGGAGTACAAAACAAACCCCAAAGGAAAAAAAAAGGAAGAACACCACACAAAAAAAGAGCGAAAATTCACGTCCTTTGAACATCCAATCATAATGATGAAGTTGATGCTGATGAAACAAGAACCATCTCGAACAACCATGACAACAACAACATCATCATCATCATCAACGACCAGGACGGTACCGTTGTTGTTCTCGCTTGTAGTAACGTTTCTATTGTTGTTGATTGTTGCCAATGTCGGTACCGTCGCTGCTGTCAAGACAGCAGCAGCAGCCACCGCCGCCACCACCACTATCACCACCAATATGACTCCTTCTCTTCGAGCAAGACGTTTAGAAGAAGAAGATGTCAATCAACAACCAGAACAAGATGAAGAAGAAGAAAAAGAGGAAGAGCAACCAGAAGAAGAAAAAGAACAACAACAACCAGAAGAAGAGCAAGAGCAACCAGAACAAGAAGAACCAGAGGAACAAGAAGAACAAGAAATGCAAGCCCAACAATATTACGAACAAGCCTACAGCAACAACAAGAATAACTACTACCAACAACAACAACAAGAACAGCAGCAACCTCAATACGGACGAGCCCAATACAACGCGTATTACAGAGATCATTATCAAAATGATTACAATTCTGCGTCGTCATCGTCCAACCAAATGCAACGTCAATACTATCAACAGCAACAACAGCAAGACGGACAACAACAACAACAGGGAGACGGTAATGGTAACCAAGACGGTGACGGAAATTGGTTCAACACGTTCATGTTTCGTCTGGATGGAGATTTCTATAACATGTGGTATTCTTCACCCAGCGAATGGGTCGCGGAATACTGGGAAGTCCTTCTCTTCTTTGGTTCAATCTTCTTTCTGATTGGGTTTTGCTTCTTTTACGTCTTTTGTATCGCCCCCTGTTGTATCACCGGAACCGCTCATCAGGTCGACCAAGACGAAATGGGCGATCCACATGCCGGTGGACGAATGGTCGCCACCGAATCGGAAATGGAAAAGCACGTCGCCCAAAAGAAAAAGAGACGGTTCCTATTTGGACGGAAGAGTCGAGACGATGACGAAGATAAGACCCAACATGACCTCGACGATGACGCTGATTACGAAGCACCGTTCGTCCGCATGGACGATATCCAACAGACTAGAACTGGTACCGCCAGTGCTGCTGCTCTACAAGGGACGGACAATGAACAACCTCAACCAACACACGACGGCGAAGATGAAGATGACGATGTGCCACAAAGTTACTCCACATACACCGATGGTGCCATATCGCCACGATCCAGTTCGGGACCACGTTCACCAAACAACGACTCGAAAAAGATCTCCTCGTCGTCCAAACGAAAATCGAAATCATCATCCAAGGAAAAGGATGGACCCTCCAACATTTGGACCGAAACGGTCGATGTGTGGAGTGAATTCTTGGGATTCAAGAACCCTACCTACAAAATTCGACCGAGTGGTCGATCCAGCAGTCGACGCTCCAGTTCCGTACGGACCTCGTCTCGTCACCAACGACAGCAACACCATGATTCGGAAGGACTCCTTTCGGACGGTGACGACACGGATGCACACTACGTTACTTCGACATCGGCCGATTTTTCTCCACCGGTTTCTCCCAAATCGACCCAATCTCCCGTCGTAACGAGCATTGATTCGGCCAAGGACGACAGTTCACGATTGGTCGCAAGGGACCGATCGTTCTTTCGAGCACCCCGCTCCTCAAAAAGTCGTACCGCCAGCAAGTCGTCTTCCAAGACCGACCTCAAGGCATTGGACGAAAATCCATCCGCTTTGAGTGTCCGTACGGACGATACCAGTAAGGATGATAGGGGTGCCGGACCACGCGAATTTTAAGCATGATGAGTGAGAAAAGTCCCTATCGATCCTATATGCCACTCTTGTTCAGTATGATGACATTGTCGTCGAACTACACTATAGTATACACTCCCTATTACTTCGTAAAATAATTAAACTTTACACACGTAGTACATATATATATTATACATTGTGATTTATTGGTCTATTTGGACGTTGTTGTAGTCATTGTCCTTGTCGCTATCGTTATTTGGTTGGGGTTCTGATGAACTTTGTTTTCGTTGGGGGTATTCGATGTTGTTGTGGAAGTGTCCTGATTGTGAGCCAAAGGGTGACATAAGAATTTGGTATGGTGATGATGTGCCATTCAACCAATTCACCGTAAGTAAAGTGTTGCTGCTGCTGCTGCTGCTGTTGTAGTGGGATTTACGTTGTATGTACCGCATCTGATTTAGATTTTTTAACAACGGCATGTATGATACTGTTAGGTATGTACCAACTTGGCAGCCATATCCTGTATTGTTACTTCTTGACGATCCATCTTACGACACGAACATGAAGAGAGGCACTGTGGAATTACTTACATCACCACCACAACACCACCACCACCAATAACACCACCAATAACACCCAAGGTACTTTTTTCTCACAAGTCTTTGACCACCTTCTCTCACAGTTCAACATTCAACACAACCAACTGCGAAATGGCTCTAGCTAGCCAGTATGGCAGGGGCTATTCCAACTACCATATCGCCTTGTTCCGGCCATGCATTGCAGGGAATAGCCACATGATGTCGATCCTATACTAGACACTTGTTCATTACGACGTAGTTGTCGAACTACACTCTATAATACTCCCTATTATTCAAAAAAATGCCTACCTCGTTCTGTATGATAGGGTTAGGGCTGGGGTATTCCGCACCGCGACATCATCATTCACTGTCAGTAGGTTACTGTTAATTCCGATGCGATTTGACCAGTGGGAAGTGGGAAGTAGTACCTTAATGTTAATTACGCTCTCGTTTGACTGTGAACTGTGACCAGCCGTCGTCGCGGAAAACAGGATATTGTCGGAAATCATTGTCTTTAGCGCTCTGGGGAATGCAGGAAATACACTTACGACTAGAGTAAAGTGTGGAAATCACAGTCAAATTCAAGTTTCATGTCGACTACTTTCAATGTCACGCATTTTCGCTACTTAAAAGAACCAATGAAGTTGAAGATCTGAAATTGTGGATTTCCATTTTCAATTTTACTACGTTTGTAATCTGTTCCATATCGAGAAAAGGAAGTCGTTCTATTGTTTGTTCCAGCCATAGACTTCCTAGATTTACCATACTTTTTATTTCAATAGACGAAGCAAGAGAAGCACCACCAGAATAGACATTTACACCACTCTTGTTAGATTGAAAAATGATTTTCATACAGGATGTCTCACTACAATTTGAAGAACACCGGCAGCAACTACCTTTCCGCAACTCTTATGGCTGTTGGACAAGGCAGAAGAGAAGCTAGTTCGCGCATAGTCGTCGTTGAGCATAGGTATTTTTTTGCGAACTGACGTCTCAGGCAGTCGTGGTAGTTGTTTTTCTTTCTTTAATTTTGTCGTCTACACGAAGCTTGTAAAGGACAGTTACAGCGTGTGATCTCTCTTTTTTCATGGCGCTTCAACTGCTCGAACCATTCTTGCAAGAATTTAGATAATGGCGAGTATGTTTTGTGAGAAAATTATGGGGGCAAACTCCACAACGATACAAGAGCTAGAGCACCTGCCTTTTAGTCTTGCCATGAAGAGAAAAGGCCATTGCCATCGCTAAAATGTACGTAGTATTTACTGTTTAATTGAAGAATGTATGTATGTATGATGATGACAGTTGATACAAAACAGCGATTGGATCGAATCACATTAGACTACTACTACGGTAGACACGAAAATTGCTTCCGAGTTCAGGTTGCTGCAAGATTCGTTGAATATTGCTTGGACTAGTTATTACGTCATACCATGAATTATTTACTTAGAAGATTGTCTTATTTCCACATAACATTGACTGTGAATATTTTTTTTTCCACACAACATTTCGCATCAAATATGATGTGACGTTCATATAAATATTTCATATAACATTTTCTGTTGTTTTTTGTATGGATTTAGCACGGCATATCGCGGTAAAAAAACATAAAATGTCATATCATATTTGATATGAAATGTTGTATGAAAATATTCTAAAAAATTCCAAAATACTTCTAATTATGTTATGTGCCATTCTATATGATATTTAATTTGTTTCTTTTTCCTTCCTCACGACTGAATGAGCAGCTTGTCAGCGAGCAAAACTGTCAATGAAATAATCTAAGTAAATGAAAACGCCAACAAAAAATGAAATACCTACTGACAATTAATCTTTGTTTGGCGAGATTGTCAAGTCGTACTTCCATCAACACAATGGCCTTGCTTGTTGCTCTTCAGTAAAATACGTAGTGCTTTACTCTAGCTAAAAGTAATAAATGATTCCAATCGTTCCGTAGGTTTTTAGCCTCTATCTATCATTTACTCGGAGTACAGTCGTAGTCTACCCTCCGTAGCTAGGTGTGCTCTTCTATCTTCTACCTACAGTCGTTTGCTCGAACAGTAAGTAGGCAGTAGTGTGATACGGAGAAGGATGGCTGATAAGGAGTACCACATACTTAACCAAATAAATAATCTCAAGAATGCTTGTTAATGCAATTAATATATCAAACAAACTGATAAATCCATCCGTTTTTAGGAACTACTCCGTAGAACATGAAAGACCATCGTGACCATAGAGCTGGTGTAGTCCTTGTTTGGTGTTGTGATAATGGTTTTCAAGTCATTATTCTTTTCACATCAACATCAGCAATCAACGTTACAAATACGATGATGGTTATTCAAATTCCCTATCAAGCAAATAAACGACAGCATGCCAATGCTATGTCTGTCATTGGAGCTTGGCATGAGACCGTCAACAAAAGACTAACTGTAAGAACACTGCAGACACAATAATATTGATCATCATTTCCATCATTGTTATGGAACAGATTAATGACACCACTTCATGATCCTTTTGCTATTTGTTCCTAAACTATCAGATTATGCAGGACAATTATTCAACCTAAAACTATATTGGACATGACACTCGAATGGAAAAAATTTCACAATTTATGTGCATTTCCTGCATTCCCCTGTCTTATGAAGAAGGCGTTCTATTATATATATATATTATATAAATAAATATGACTGGAAGATTTGGCACTTTTCGCCGGAAGTTTCGTTATCATGCTTCGCCAGGCACTACGTCGAAATCACCATGTTATATGAAAGGGTATCGCCGCTGTTGTGATGTTCGCAATCTTCACAATCAAACTTTCACAAGGCAGTCATCAAATGGAGGTTTTTCGACGCTCTTGTTGTTAACTGTAACTGTAAATTAGGACGTCAAGTGAAAGGGGCAAAGAGAGAGAGAAAGAATATTGTTTTCTATCAATCATTCAGCTTATTGCGAAGATTCTTCTTTCCTTCCCATTGACGTGTGGCGTAGATTGCGACTAGTCTACCAGAAGTATTGTTCTTTCTTGCTACGGATCGATTTATTTATCTGATGAATTAGGTTTAATATCACGAAGCAAGGAACAAGGAAGAGAACTGCAGTCTACCTTCTGACGGTAAAATAAGGAAAGATACGCGAGACATTTTTTCGATTAACAAAGAACAAACAAATATCGAATGACAGAACAAAGAAACAAACAATCGAATGACAGAAATACCCTCCTTCCCATTTTGATGGTCCCGTTCGCGACAGAGAAACGTCATACAAACAGGCCCTTCAAGCATTCTTGATCGGTTCTCCAGGAACTGTGGGCATCACTCATACATCGGCAAGAACACTACTTTTTGGAATCGAAGTTTCAAACGTCCAATGCTCAAACTCGGGTGGAATATCTCTCTTCTCTGTATTGGCAGCCTTCACAGAAAAGCTTTGATAAATTCATTCGTTACACAAAAATATCTACAAATATATTGATCAACACAGGACGGAGCTCTTTCTCTTTAAAACCAATCCCTCTTGCATCGTTGCATTATGTCGAACCCGAATGATGATCAAGGAGATGTAAGCAACACCATTCTGGACGCAATGATGAAAGTAGATGAAGAACTCGAAGAAGAACAACAAGCTTCTTTCAATAGCAACAGTGACCGCGAAACCTACTCATCCTCTCATAATACCGGCGTTTCACCGTCGACGGAAGTCTCCACCAGCCGTGGAACTGGAGTTGGTCAAGAAGATGACAGCAACACCATGAGCATTGCGCATACCGAAAACAAGGCAGTCATGCTATGGAAAGCTGTCATGATTATTGTTCTAGTAACAGGAGCTGTTGGTGTTGCCGTGACAGTCTTTTACTATGTATCTAACGCAGAACAAGCAGCCTTCGAGGCTGCCTTCCTTGACAACTCAAGAAAAGTTTTCGAAACCGTTGGTGACTCTTTGGACATTAAGCTTGCAGCCGTGGATCTTTTTGTGACGTCAGTTGTCAGCTATGCCAAAGTCAGTAACAAGACATGGCCGTTTGTTACATTGCCGCATTTTGCAGAAAAAGCCTCCAAAGTCCGTGGTCTGACCCATGCAATGTCGATTACTCAAATGCAGATTGTGTGGAACGATGATGATCGAAAAGTATGGGAAGATAGCTACGTTAAAGAAAATGAGTGGTGGGTCCAAGAAGGGATTGATATCCAACGGTCTGATCTTGCTTTTGATGGGGATATTTCCTGTCCTGATTATGTGCCAAATGGTGACACAAGCATTTGGTATGGTGATGATGTGTCATTCAACAATCCTCCATAAGTAAAGTGTTGCTGTTGCTGTTGTTGTTGGATTCACTTTGTACCACCACTGACTGGATCTTCTAACATTTGTGATTCTTGGTCATTAGGTATGTACCAACTTGGCAGTCATATCCTGTATTGAAATTTGGTGACAATCCACCTTACAACAGGAACATGATAATGAGTCCAAAGAGAGGTACTGCAATTAAATCTGCCATGGACCTCCACGAAGTCACCATCAGCCGGGTTCTTAACCAGGTTAACCCAGATGAGTTGCTTTCACCTGAATATGTTCGTGCAGTCAACGAGTGGAATACACAACATGTTGGAACAGATGGAGAAGCTGAAGAACCTCTAGTGCAATTCCTCTATTTTATCCTTGTTGACAATGCTGATGCGGACCAAGTCCAAATGAATCAATTGCATCCAGACAACTCCACTGTAGTTGCTATCATGGCTACAAGCTTCTTTTGGAAGGCATTCTTGGAAAACACCCTTCCTGAAGGACAGAGAGGGATTGTTGTAGTCTTCCACAACACCTGTGGGCAAGCCTTCACATACAGTCTGGATGGTGCTCACACCAATTACAGAGGTGAAGTAGACCACCACAATCCCCGGTTCCATGATATGGGGCTATCCTTTACTGTTTCTGATCTCTTACATTTAGCAACTGGAGTTGCAACATACACAGGGCTTCCACTTTCTGAGGCATACTGTCCTTACAGTGTCTCTGTGTATCCATCTACTACTTTTGAGAATCAGTACAAGAGTGACAATCCAATCATTTTCAGTGCAACCGCGGTGGCTATTTTTGTCTTCACTGCTTTGGTCTTCTTGGCTTATGACAGATTTGTTGCAGTTCGCCAATCCAAAGTAATGACTTCTGCAGTCCAGAGCAATGCAATTGTGTCCTCTTTGTTCCCTTCAAAGTATCGCGAGAGGCTCTACAATGATGCCCTGCAGTCCAACAAGGCAGGTGGAATTGGTGGATCTTACATACCAAGCAAGGCACGGCTCAAGAACTTTTTGCGGGAAGGCAATGAAGATGGATTTGGTTCCAGCAGTGGTCCTGGACAGCCTATCGCAGATTTGTTCACTGATTGCACGGTAATGTTTGCAGATATTGCCAATTTCACTGCTTGGAGTAGTGCCAGAGAACCAGGCCAAGTCTTCACCCTCTTGGAGACTGTGTATGGGACTTTTGACAAGATTGCAGCCCGCAGGGGAGTTTTCAAAATCGAGGTAAGTGGACATCCAAAACATCATGTGGAACCCTAAAATGCTTTTCATTGACTGACAATCGCTTTTTATCAGACAATTGGAGATTGTTATGTTGCTGTGACTGGCCTACCAGAACCGAGAAAAGATCATGCTTCTGTTATGGTGAAATTTGCAAAGGACTGCAGGGATGAATTTGTGGAAGTCACAAGACTGTTGGAAGTGAGCCTCGGACCTGACACTGCGGACCTAGGGTAAGAAAGGCAATTAAAGCTAGAACTGCCTTTCTTGACAGCAGGTCAACCACTGACACTTTTCCCAATCTTTTTCTCAGTTTGAGGCTCGGATTACATTCAGGAGCGGTTACTGCAGGTATACTTCGAGGCCAAAAGTCAAGATTTCAGCTGTTTGGTGACACTGTAAGATATCCCTGTGACGTACAACCCATGACTGTTTTATAATATTTGGTTTCAAACATCTCATTTGTGTATTGATCATTCAGGTGAACACAGCTGCAAGAATGGAAAGCTCAGGAATGGTCAATAGAATCCATATATCACAAGCAACTGCCGTCCTGTTGGAAGAAGCAAGTAAGAGTCATTGGATCAAACCAAGGAAGGACCAAATCCAAGCCAAGGGTAAAGGTCTATTGCAGACATACTTTGCGGAACCCAGATCCCACAACAGTGGTTCCAAGGGGTCTTCAGAAAAGGTCAAGGAAGGCTCCATTGAGGATGACTTAAATGGAGGACTTCCAAACAAGATTGCTAGACTGGTGAAGTGGAATGCGGAAACTCTGTCCAGGGAACTGGTGAAGGTCATCCAAGCAAGGAAATGCAAGAATAGGACTACTGACGGCAAGAAAGTCGAATGGGCTGAGCCCAGTGATGCCATGGTCATTCAGGAAGTGAAGGAGGTCATTATGCTTCCACCATTTGATGGTTCAGTTCAAGTCAGCAAAAAAATTTCAAGGAAATTGGAAGAGGAAGTCATGAAGCAGCTGCATGACTATGTCTACTCGGTTGCAAAGCTCTACAACAAGAACCCATTCCATAACTTTGAACATGCCTCTCACGTGACCATGTCTGTGGCTAAGCTCCTTTCAAGAATTGTCGCCCCAGATCATATATTTGAAGAGGAAAGCAAGAGCAATCATGGTGTGGCATCCACTCTTCATGATCATACTTATGGGATCACGTCAGATCCATTGACACAGTTTGCATGTATTTTCTCTGCCCTTATTCACGATTGTGATCATCCTGGTGTGCCCAACAGCCAATTGGTAAAGGAAGGGAGTGAGATTGCTAGGCTGTACCAAGGAAAGAGTGTTGCGGAACAAAACTCTGTGAATTTGGCGTGGGATCTCTTGAGGGATCCCAAGTATGCAGCACTACGAAATGCCGTCTGTGGTTCTCAAGAAGAGGAGCAAAGATTCCGACAGTTGGTAGTCAATGCTGTGATGGCCACAGATATCATGGACAAGGACTTGAAGAAGCTGAGAGATGATAGATGGGATGCTGCCTTCCACACTGAAAGAGTGACTGATGTTTTGTGCCAAGTGAATAGAAAGGCTACAGTTGTCATTGAGCATTTGATCCAAGCCAGTGATGTTGCTCATACTATGCAGCATTGGCATGTGTACATCAAGTGGAATGAGAGGTTATTTAATGAGCTGTTGTGTGCTTACCAAGCTGGTTGATCGGATGTGAATTCAGCCAACTTTTGGTATGATGGAGAATTGGGTTTCTTTGACTATTACATCATTCCCTTGGCAAAGAAGCTTTCTGAGTGTGGAGTGTTTGGAGTGTCGTCTGATGAGTACCTGACTTATGCCATGGAGAACAGAAGAGAATGGGAAAAGAAGGGTGAAAGTATTGTGGCTTCGTATGTTGAGAGACATGGTACTGTTTCTGGTAAGAATATTTTTGGAGGCACATGCCTATAGAGAGGTCAGGTCTGAGACACTCTCGACTCCAGCTTTTCACTTCGTAACAACAACTTCCATTAATTTCATTTTTTTTCACAAATGTCACTATTATTATATTTGTTATCTGTCGTACTGTAATTCTAGTAGCTAGTCGTTAAGTTTTCCGCCTTGTCTTTACAGTTAATCCGAGGGGCACGTGATCTCACTTGGGTTTTCTTTTGTACTCGGAGTACGAGATATACATTACCGACTCCACGGGAAGCATCCAGAAGCGATTTTTACTAACTGTAAACAGTAACTGCAAAAAAAATACTACAGAGATTGCACATCGTGTCGACAACAACAAGCTTTTGAAACTACCGGTAGTAAAAAAAAGCAACTCTATGATTACAGCTACTACTGTCGTAGAGAGGTCATACAGTTAGGTACTCCGAACTCCGAAGTACTAGCTAGCTACGGTAGTAGACTACGCCTTGTGGAATTTCGCAAGAATCAACGTTACAACCATAATATCGGTATATTGCATACCCTAGCTAGAGTACCTAGTTACAGTAAGTACGGTACTCTCTCTATAGTAGAGGTACGGTAGTCGTACATCACACAGCACCACCACAACACCAACAACACCGAGTCTCTGACCACCTTCCCTCACCTCTCAACATTCACAGTCAACACAAACAACTACGAAATGGGATCGGCGGCTAACGAGTATTTCCAACAACCCAAAATGATACATCCACAATACTACAGACATCTGACATTGCTATTTTGAAGATGGACAGCCACAGAATGTCACGAAACCCGTCCATCTTGCAGGGTACCTACCAGTAAATAGCTGCATTCTCTCACTTGATTCGTGACATCCTGATTGACTGTGAGTAACGATCACACTGTCGGGATGCCATCTTGGAATAGTGTCTTGGAAAGCGGACCATGTCCCATGTCTTGATGTGATGCGGGGCCGTACCATGCTTACCAAGGAAGTCACGAAAGGTAACAGTAACATCGACGAATTGCAAAAAATCGCTTTGGGTACTCTTCTTTCTTCGTCACTCCGCTTTTGAAGGCAACCAAAAACAAACAAACAAACAAACAAACAAACACAATCAAAGAAGAATCAAACAACGAGAAAACCATCCAATCGTCCATCTATCCATCCATCCATCCAACCAACCAACCAACCATTTATTTACCCACCTTCCACTTCCGTCCCTTTGATGAGTATCATGTGCCGACGGGACAAGTAAACAAGAGAGGTAACAACAACAACAACAACAACAACAACCATCTGTTGTTGTCGTTGCCAACTGTGCGTATCGTCCATCGACAATGGAGACGTATCTCTTGGATCATTCGCCACAATTGGGTTTTCATCATGTCACGTCCCAAGAGGCGGATATAGTACACGACAGAATATTGATATATTTATGACGATCAACAAGTTTTTCGAAAAAGAACTCAAAGAGTTACGAAAACTCTTTTTTTCAACATTTCTTTCCAAACAGTCCATTCCAGACGTTCGTCGAGAAAGGAATAAGTTTGAAAACGATGCTACTACCGCTGTGGATATTTGTCAAGTCTTTGGAATTTTGCATCCCGACGGATTGTCCCGTATTCCTTACGGCATCGTCGAGTTTTGTCCCAACTTCCATAATGGTGGAGGGTACATCGAAACCGCTTTTGCCACCCCTGCGACATCCCGGAATTTCGTTTCAATGGTGGGTGTATACCTCGTGAATCTTGGCCATCTCCTCCATGAACTTTTGCTGCCTTGTTGTCAACATTCACGTTTCTTCGGACAGTCGTACCGTCTTTGTCGATATGGGCGCTTCCGTCGACTTTCATCATGCGAGTCGACAAATCTCCCGCCATGTACCTTGTCAAAAAACGTTCCAACAGGTCGGTATCCCCTTTGATCATAACATTTTCGGGTATGGAATCACTCCGAAACAACCGAAAATGATGTGTACGAACGTGTTCCTACCTCCCTCAAACAATGCCTACCAGAGTTGGTACAAACGTTTGGTGTCACTGCCTCGATGGAATCGTGGAAGACAATCCTCTTGTTTTTATATTGTTGGAACAGTCTACCCACTTTGTCGTTGTCAAGCTCGACATCGACACGTCGTTTATTGAAGTACCCGATGGTCTAACTCATTTTAAATAACAGGGATATTGCCGACCGTACCGATGTTTTGTACTTTGAACATCATGTGTGTATCATACACATCGACTTTAGTGGTGCAGCAGTAAGTAAGTATTAGGTATAGGTACCTAGTTTTTACTGTTTCATTAGTTGTGTTCGATGAGAAGAAAAGGAGAGACTGTATTGTTATACACTAATCGTAGAATTATTACATACGTTGTATTAATACTTCGTAATATCTTGTATGATGATACGAGTCTACGAGTCGCAATTAATTTTTCACACTACGTACTATAATACCTGTTATACGTATATATCATGTAAATATAATGTACTATGCTACCGTAGCTACTGTTGCTAGCTAGATACATACCTACCCGTAGCTAAAAGGTAGTATGGTTGTCTACGGTAGGTATTTCCAACTTCCAACTACGGTAGGTGCGGTAGTGTATCATATCTTTCGGATTTTTGTAATTCAATCTAAAACCTCCATCGTATGATACGACTGCCATAGGTACCTATGTGACTACTGGTGCGTCAAAAATTGACAGAGATGATTGATTTTTTCTAACTACTGGCTGTCTGTGACTATCAAAACAACCTTCAAAGCCTTCTTGATGATGTCCATGTTTGGATCTCACAGTCAGTTTCAAATGCAAAACCCATCACCCCCATCAGTGTCATCCATTATCCTCTTCCATATATATAATAATATTGTTGTTGCATTACAATAATATTGCAAATGGTAGAGAAGATGATTCTCAGAAGAGTCGTAATCATCATCCCAATGTTGCTGTTGCTGTTGCTGCTACTGCTGCTGCTCTCACCACTACCACCACTGGTTGTGGATGGATTAATACTACTGCCATATTATTATCATGTTGATTCTTTTTTATCTCCCTTTGGTTCCAAAGGAATACGAATGAATAAAAAAACGACAACGTTTCTAACACCAAGATCCGTACTATTCTCATCCTTTTGTCTACGTACTACGGTAGTGTTTCTGAGAGAAATCCGTTGTAGGATCAACAGTCCCTAAAAAGAAAACGCGACCCCCCGAATTTCAAAAAGGTCTACGACTCGTAGACGTTTTTCCAAAAAGGTCTACGACTCGTATCATAGACGTTTTTCCAAAAAGGTCTACGACTCGTAGACGTTTTTCTTCTTCGACTACTAAAACTCAAGTAACCCTAATCGAGCAATGATAGCTTCAACCCTATGGGTCTTGTTTAAACTGTAGCGCGAGTCTTCCACGTTTTTTGTAAGGTATCTGATTGGATTGTAACGAGTTTGCGATCGTATTTGTCTTCCAAGAGTAATCCCCTCTTTTCCTCGTTGAGCACCATCCGTGATTGCGAGTCACGAATAAAATTCTCCATTCATTTCGAAGGACCGCATTTTATGACAAAGGAGTCCAACGATGATTACTCGACAAGCACAAAGGTAACACAAGTTCCCATTATACCAATCGAAAGAGCATTCAAAGACGGAGAGGATCTCAGATTTTCGGCCAGATCGGCCGTCAATTACACAGGAGGGAGGGTACAGAAAGTTCAGGCATATCTCGCGAAGAATTTGGAGGTCCTTTCACAGATGAAAAACCATGTAACAAATCAACTAAAAGGCTGTGCAATCGACGAAAATCTCTCTCTAATAGTAATTAAAAGGGGCTTGCTGATCCAGGAAACTCATCTCCAGCAATGTGCCAAGAAAAAAAAGAGACAACAAAGGCAACATGATCCGCCATCAAAAAACTGCCATTGCCAAACAAGTATGTGCCGAATCTGGCATAGGAAACTCACAATACAGCAAGATTGTAACATCCTACATCACGCAAAACTCGCGACAAAGGGTGGTGTATGGTACAGCAGGGCGTGGGTTGAAGCCTGGCAACGCTACAGCAAAAGAAATGAGAATTCCGCTGACCGTTGAAAACCGACTTCTGACGCACCTCTTTATACTTTATACGACAGAAAAGGGCAAACAAAGAGCGGGTTACAGCACGACAAGTGGTTAACTTTCTTGTTGAGAAAGGGCGACTGCATATCGAAAGAGATGACAATGGAGCATTCGAAAAGAACGGAATTGAGACGGCGTGTAGGGCAGTACGACGATTCGTGGATGCTCTTAGATTCGTCAGAGGCAGGAGAAGCGGCAACCTTGTACAGAAGATTAGTGTTTCCTTCAAAAGGAGCATTATCTGTGTGCATTCATTGCAAACAGAGAAGCCACCGCAGAGGATAGGCTCTGGGAAGAATACCTGGACGAAAATTATATCCACGAACACAACCACAGGAACGACGACAGTCTTTGGGATCCCAACGCCGATCAAGATATTCAATTCGGCAAGGCACCAGCAAAAGGCAAACGATATCAAAGAATCGATTCCAATGGATGGTGTCAAAGCAGCTAAAGAAATAGGACACAAGGTTTTGTTTGTCCGTATCACAGTATCACAGTGACCTGCAACCAATTGAACTTGTTTGGGCTCTTGTGAAAGGCAACGTGGGTCGCCAATACAGCAAGAGCACAACCATGAAACTTGTTTATGAGAGATTGATAGCAGAGCTTCATAAACTTGAACAGGACGGACATCAGTTGATTGAAAAGATGGTGGACAAGTGCGCTTCCCTGACAAAGACGATTTATGAAGAGATTTTGGAGGCAGATGACAATGAGGACTACTCATCTACGTATTCCAAAGGATGCCGAAGTAGTTGAGGAGGTTCAGGATGATGAAGAAGCAGTATATGTATGTAGGATAGGACAAGTATAGCCATTTTTCTATGATTCAAACGTGTGTAGATCCGGGTGACTATGTCTTGTTTCAACGCCAGTTTAGAATGCTTGGAAAGTGGTGCTTCCTTCGGACTTTCTACCAATCGTTTCCTTTCGATTGAAGAAAGGGGTTTGCAAAGTATGAAAGGGAGTTTTGCCGAACCTAGTGATGGTGTCCGGGACTGTCAGTCTGGAACCATCGTGGTCTTTTTCACCGGAACATGCTATGTCACTTTTTTGATCGCGCTGAAGAAGTCAATAAATGTAATTTATCCGAAATTTTGTCAAGTATGGACGAACCAGAAAATATATCCCTAATGGTTCGTTCGTTTCAAATTTGTCTGAAAAAATTCAGACGTTCTCAAAATTCAGATTCGTCTGAATTTTTTTTCAGATTCATCTGAGGATTTCTTTGGTGATCCATTTCAATACGGGGGAACCCCAAAATGACGTACTATCGTACGCTTAGTAACCAGAGGAAGTACATACCTGGTACATACTTACAGTTTACTACCGTAGCTCGTCGACAAGCTGGAATACCACAATCGACGACGGCTATCCTCAATCCACGTATCCCAATGTTACCATCACCTTCTACAATCTGTTACAGTCAACCCCAAAGAAAAGTGTAATGAAACGCAGCATGCTTCCTTCTGAGTACTAGTACAACAAGTAGCAGATTATTCTAAACGACAAAATTGTCGGAATTTGGAAGATGCCTTTGCCTCGCGAGTCGTTGATGGAAAAGAAGACCATATTTGCCTTCACGGAGGAGACTGCGTCCCAATATAATGCTACCAAGGATTTGTAATACTGTGATTGTACTAATGCTCATGATGAGAAAGGGAGTGTATTTTGTGAGTTGGGTCAGTGTTGGCAAAAAACCGTCCAAGTTGAAGCCAGAATTAGGGGTTTAAGCTTTAATTGTAAGTTGAAAGATGACTGAACTGGATGGTACTACTATGTTCTTTGAAAATCGATGCACAATTTCAAGGACTAGAAGTTATCGTCAGAAAATCTCGTCGTATACTGACGGTTTTGTGAATGGTATGAGTTAGAGGTCGTCGTCATATTCCTCAAGTATGGAAGCAAACCCATGATCTCTCCCAGCAGCTGCCGTTTCAAGTAAAGAAAAGTTACGGGAGATTTCTTGATGGCCACGCTTGACTCGCTCTTGGGCATCTACATGCATCGAATCAAGCAATTCTTTCCTTCACGGACGATGCAACTGATCCCGTCAGCAGTTGAGAAGACGACTCTTCGTCCGAATCACAAATTATGCTGTCGTTGTTCGACAGTTGAATTGTACGGCAACAGAACAAGCTTCAAAGCACTGCTTGTGAGCGTCAAAGCCATGACGAAACGCATGGTTGAGGATGTTAAAGGCTTTGAGGCGGCTGAACAGTGTCTCCTGTCTTGCTTTCACTCGAGCCTTGAACTTCTTCACTTCCAGTCCGTCACCTCTTTGAGATACGGACATCTTTGTAGGCTCACTGCGGTAAGCGCTGTCGCCAATTCCCCTCATTCCATCCGGAATCTGATCGATAAGTCCTTTGCCAGGATCATCTTCGCCTCTTAATGTGGTGATATCATGTCGACTTGCGGGAAACGGGCCTCTAACCAGACAATACGACCAGAACGAATGCCAAATGCAACTTCGTAAGCGACTCCAGCACTGTTAGTCTTGTGGTCGTACCATTTTGCTCCAGGATCCTTGCGTACTTCTTGGCTCCGGCAGTGCACTCCATCAACTGAGATAATATCGCCAGTATTATCCTCCCATTTGAACTTGTTGTACGACTTTTCGGACACTTTCGCGGATGGTCTTTTCATTCTGTTTCCAACGCCCCGACAATACATGCTCCGTATCGTAGGTAAACAGCCAATTCATTGCCATATAATAATTTATCAGAAGTAACTTTGTGTCCCTTTCTGTTCAAGTCATCGTGGATTGATTTGATGGCCTTTGGACCAACACCAAAGAAAGCCCGGAAGCGTCTCATCCGAATAATACTGGAGCCTTGTCGGGTTTCTCCAAAGCCGACTAGATAAAGCCCAAGGGACAACAATGCCTCAACATCATCGGATGGAAGCGGAAGAGGAGGTTCATCATTTTTGATTGTGGAGACATTTTCGTTTCGAGTCCTCGAGTGTTTTTTTCCCCGATTGTTGTTTCGGTGTTGAATAGCGCTTACTCCCAATCCACTGCTCATTTGCAAGTTTCTAGCTAGTCGAGAGAGCACATATTCACCGTCTTCTTCATCGCTAGATCGACCTTTGGTCGCCTACGATTAAGCCATTGTCAAAAAAAGGAAAAAATGAAGTTGTGCCATCAGTGTTTAAAAGGGGGGATCGAAAGGGTGAAAAAAAGTCTGAAAAAATTCAGACGTTTTTGTCTGAAAAAAAATTCAGATTCGTCTGAAGTTTTTTTCAGATGAAAACATCTGAAAAATTCAACATCATCTGAATTTCATCAGATTTCTTAGGGTTATTTTATTTGATCTTGGATCTCATGGAGAATTAATCCGACATCAAGGGCCAGTCAGTTCGCTAAACTGACCGCGCGGGACTCCAGGCGGTCATTTCAATCGTTTCAGTCGAACCCCCGCATGTTCCCGGATCTTCCGGATAGTACATAGCTCTACTCCAGTACCGGTAGGTAGACGCAGCCTATTTCTTCGTATTGTTAGGTTAATTGTATACATAGTAATAAGTCAACTCTTGATAATAAAAAAAAAAAAGATCTATTTTTTGGCTTTGCCAAGTCTACTTTTGATAAATTGCAAGTTCGCCGGGTTTTCAATCTTGTCTCCCACGTCAACTTCAACACATCAGAAATCAAAATTCGATAACCGATATGAGATAAAATTAATAATGACCATCAACTGGTACTTCTCCGATAAATTGAAAATTATTACTCCCTCCGTCTCACTTCTATATTCCTATTGAGGATGCCGTGCCAGTCAGAAAACAAAAATGAAGCGTGCCGAGCTGTGTAGACCTCCTAGGATTTCTACAGGGGATGGCGCGACTCATTTTTATATGACCCGGCTCGTTTTTTATGAATATTTAGAAGAATGCTCGACAACTGTTTCAAAAAGCATTAGAGAAACTAAATTTTTCATTTCACGTTGTGACAACATCAACAAAAGGAAACAGAACTCTATCAGAGACTATAATTGAGAGCATCAATCAACCAGGATGTCGAGTGGATACGTGCTTGCCTCTGCAGTTACATCCAACGATAGTGGCAATTGGTTTTGTCGTTCCAGAACTTTTTTTTTCATGTGAGGGATTGTGTAGTCGTTGTCTCCTCTTTGGTTGATGACCTGATTCATCACACTCTGCAGTGTCAACCAAATTCGATTGAGTTTCTTGGCTGGATAGTTCTTGTAAGTTTCTTCTACCATCTCAATCAATTCAAGACCGTCCTTTGGAGCTGTCTGGTAGTATCTTGACTGTAGAGAATTGAAAAAGCCAAGATCATTCACATTCAAATCTGGTGACTGTGCCGGTTGTGTGTACAGCTTCACAGCAGTTGGATCTCCAAACAGTTCTGTGACCTTTGCTGCAAACAACGGATCGTCATCTGGTAGATGAGCTTTGGCACCATCTTGCTGCAATATAATGTTGTTGTCTATTGGCATCTTCTTCACGTCCGGTAACACAAAATTAAAAAGCATATCTCGGTACAAATCCCTATCCATGTTGACGTTACACCACTTTAGATCTCCTGGTTGGTGACCATGGCTTGCTCTCACATACATGTCGATTTCTCCTACTGGATAGATTCCAATTAGTCCATCAAACTCCTGTCTCGTTGTATGATTGAATCTTGGTCTTGCAAGAGCGGAAAGAAACATGACTTTAGTGATGTGACTCTTGTGGGACACTGATATTGCCTTAGGCGGTGGTTCGTCTTGGGTCACAATACACCGAAGCCCGTCCCGTACAAGAAAGAACCATTTTTCATCAATATGAATCTCGTTATACATTCTCTTGAACGTCATTTCAGCCACAGAATTGATAGTGTTCTTGTCGATCTTTGCGATGCAGTGAAACAGCCGATTGAGGCGATGATCATCGTTCAACTTCGGCTTCAAAGCCATGGTATGAACCTTCAGTTTCTTCGACTGTTTCATTCTCCAGATGGTCATAACTGGAATACCAACAGCTCCAGCAAGAGATCTGATGGTTCTTCTAGCGGTAGGATCAATATTCTTGATCTCTTGCAACAGCATGTCTCGGTCATGCTTCGGGTTTCTTCCAGAATTTTCGAACTTCGTAGTAAATGCCGTTTCTGGAACGTTTGCAAGAAGAGAGACAGGGTCAAGAGGGGTATTGGGTTGATATCCCGGTATTTGCTTCAGCGTTGAATACCACAGATTAGCAACAGTTCTTGGATGGATTTTGTGTGTTTCGCCAACAGCTGTAAAACTTCCGTAAGGTAAAATTTCTCGCGACACCCTCACCACGCACGCCATGAATACATCTTTTTTCAGCTTTTCGGTCATCGCAACCCTCTTTTTCCTTGTTGTCACCATTTTCAAAGTTGTTGCTTGTATTCAGAGGAAAGAGATTTGTGCTGGTGTGATCGTCGAATTTTCACTTGCTGGATTGTTGGCGGCTTCCTTACTTTGAACGGCTCAACGGACTGAAAGACTTAATAATTCTAAATATAATATATACATGGAAATATAGCTTATAATGTGAATTTAAAGATGATAACAGCCATATTATGTTCTAAGTAGCTTGTTGGCGGTTTTTTTCATTTAAAGTTGTGAAAGTGTAATATAGAAGTGAGACGGAGGGAGTAGCTTTTACAAGATTCAGGCAAAACCCGGACACAAATGCCAGCAATCTATTAATCCATTCTGCCTTCCTAACGAAGTACTCCGGTACTAACGAACTACTGTTGATCGGATCTCATTGTCTCAAGATACGACATCTGACACAACAACATCAACCAGCCAGCAACAAAACATCAACCAGGCCACCGAAGAATCCAACGAGAAAGCGAACGAACGAACGAACGAACGAACGAACGAACGAATCAAGCATTCATTTATCTGTTTACCTTATGCATCTTTCTCAAGATGGCGCGATCTTCCACTTCCGTCGTCCCTTTTACGAGTGGTCCTATCTTTGCCATTTGCATGATTTCTGTTGTTTATAATCTGAATCATTGGTCCTCTCCCACTACTACTAGAAGATCCATATCCTATGGCAAAAGTTCGCCGACGGGACAAGTAAACAAACGAGGTAACAACAACAACCAGCTCTTGTTGTCGTTGCCAACTGTGTATCGTCCATCGACAATGGAAACGTATCTTTTGGAACATTCGCCACAATTGGGTTTTCATCATGTTACGGCCGAAGAGGCGGACAGTACACAACAGAATATTGGTTGTCAAATGTGGAAAAATGCAACTCTTACGGATATTTATGGTGATTTGCAAGTCTTTCGAAAAGAACTCAAAGAGTACGAAACTCTTTTGTCGAGATTTCTAGCCAAACAGTCCATTCCAGACGTTCGTCGAGAAATGAAGAAGTTTGAAAATGATACCACTACCGCTTTGGATATTTGTCAATCGTTGAATTTGCATCCCGACGGATTGTCCGGTATTTTTACGGCATCGTCGAGTTTGTCCCAACTTCCAAATGGTGGAGGGTACATCGAACCGCTTTTGCCACCCTTGCGACATCCCGAATTTTGTTTCAATGGTGGGTACCTCATGAATCTTGGATATCTCATCCATGACTTTGCTGCCTTGTGTCAAAATCACGTTTATTCGGACAGTCGTACCGTCTTTATCGATATGGGCGCTTCCCTCGACTTTCATGCGAGTCGACAATCTCCGGCCATGTACATTGTCAAAACGTTCCAACAGGTTGGTATCCCCTTTGATCATATTTATGGGTATGAAATCACTCCGAAACAACCGAATGATGTGTACGAACGTATCCCTGCATCCCTCAAACATGCCTACCATTGGTACAATGTCGGTGTCAATGCCTCGATGGAATCGGAATACAATCCCCTTGTTTCTATATTGTTGGAACAGTTCACCCCCCACGACTTTGTCGTTGTCAAGCTCGATATCGACACGTCGTTTATTGAAGTACCCATGGTCCAACTCATTTTAAATAACAAGGACATTGCCGACCGTATCGACGTCTTGTACTTTGAACATCACGTCTTGTTGAGTGACCTGGCACCTTGGTGGGGAAAGTCGCGTAACGGATCCGTCTTGGAAAGCTTTCAACTGTTTACCCAGTTGAGAGAACTAGGTATCGCCGCTCATTATTGGCCGTGAATGATTTTTTTTTTTTGATTTTTGTTTTTTTCATCAGGTGATGATGATTGAAATAATATGTAAATTTACAGTTAGAAAATAATATAATATTATTATGGTGTGTGTTTCACACATACATCGACTTTTTTTTGCATCATACATAATAATATTCATAGCAATAAAATTCAACTCACCTTTTACATACGACTGCTGAACGTATGTGAGTGGGACTGTACCGTTAGTACGTACTACTACTACAGTACGTAGTTCGTCCGTCCGTCAACTTCACAGTCAACAACGTATCAAACTGCGTAATAACAGTGTAAAGAAAAAATCAGTAAACTACGCAATCTACCGTACGTCCGAGAGTAGTAATAGAGAGTGACCGTAACCCTAACTGTAAATTAGAACTGTAAGTTCCACCTCCCGTTAGGTATCATACGACGTACTCCTCTCTTCTCGCGTCATTCATTATTACTACTTTTGTGACAAAAAAATAATATATATATATATTATTTTATATTTTATTATTATATACTTCGTATTAGTATTATTGATTTTTTCTTTCTACACACACTCTCTAGACTCTATCGAGACACCTTCACAGGTCAACGCCTTGTTTTGTGTGATGTCCATGTTTCAACTGGAAAACCCATCACCCCATCAGTAGTAGTGTTATACGCAGTCATCCATTATCCTCTTCCATGTCATAAATACTAGCTAATATTGTGGTTGTATTATTACAAATGGTAGAGACGATGATTCTCAGAAGAGTCGTAATCATCATCCCAATGTCGTCGTTGCTGCTACTGATGCTCCTACCAGCAGTTGTTGTGGATGGATTCTTACTACTACCTCATGTTGATTATTGTTTGTCTCCGTTTGGTTCCAAAGGAATACGAATGACGAAATCCAATCAACAAACGGCAACCCTAACAACGACAACGACAACGAGATTAACACCAAGATCCGTTGTATTATCATCCTTTTTTCAACAACAACAACAACAACAACAACGGTGTGTGTTGTTGTTGAAGGCTTCTTCTATCGAAAAAGAAATGGAACCAACGCCAACGCAACCAAAAGATCAAGAAGAAGAAACGATGGGACAGTCATCGTTGTCATCGTCTCTTCCGGATGATCCCATCCATTCTTCTTCTACATCTTCTTCTAACTCTTCTTCCAGGTCTTCTTCTAAATCGTTTCGATTTCGTTCCAAGTTACGTGACGTGTATACGTTACCACGAACGGCGTATCGTATCTACACGTCGTATTTTGACAAGTTATGGAAGGATACCGATACGTCGGTACGGAATCAGATTGCCGATGACAAGGTCCGGACCGCCATACGACAGGTCCAACATATATTACAAAACACGGGCGATTACAATACCTTTGGATCGTCAATATCATCGTCTTCATCATTATCATCATCATCACCATCACGACGGCTTGCCAAACAAGAATTGTTACAAGCCTGTGAGGTCATGTTACAACTCTTAAAAGAAGAACAACAGCAACAACAACAACAACAAGAAAAAGAAGAAGCAGAAGAAGACACTTCTACTAATAGTAATCGACCCACCGAACCAAAGCTCCATTCCAATACCAACCACCAATCACAAAATGGAGACACAGCAACAACAACAGCAACAACAACAACCAAACAGGAAGAAGCAGAAGGAGAAAACAATGAGAACGACACGATGCTGTCAAAACAAGTCGCAGTTGTTGTTGTAGGACAACAATCCTCCATTCCAGCAACAACCACAACAACAACAAATACCAACAATAACAACAACAACAACCATCATACCAAAAAGAAGAAACAACAACCACAACATCGGTCGATACTGTTTGGTGCCGTCATGGGTGCGGCGGTCGCCTGTTGGGTGTTTTCGGGGAATTATGTCTTCACGGGACTGTTTTGTCTCATGACGATTTTGGGACAACTCGAATATTATCGTATGGTCATGAATACCGGTGTGTTTCCGGCACGTAGGATATCGGTCGTCGGTGCGACCAGTATGTTCGTGACGGCGTTGTTCGCACCCGAACTACATCAAATCTGTCTGCCCATGTTTGGACTGTGGGCCATGACATGGAAGTTGACCATGCGACAGCAAATCGCGACCATACCGGAAATCGCTACCACCTTTACCGGGATGTTTTATTTGGGTTACGTACCGAGCTTTTGGGTCCGTACAAGATTGATCGGTGCCGATGCAACACCGACACGATTGTATCCCTTCACATTGTCCTTTCGGACCTTTTTAAAAGAAAAGTTTGGTTTCCTTCTGCCACCCCAAATCATGATTGAAAATCCGATCACAACCGGGTCGGTATTCATCTTTTGGTCGTGGTTGAGTTTAGCCTTTTCCGACGTCGGTGCGTACTTCGTCGGACGGAAATACGGCAAGACGAAGTTGGGACGAATCTCACCCGCGGCCGGTGTCACGTCACCCAACAAATCCGTCGAGGGGGTTTTGGGTGGATGTATCGCCAGTGCCGTCTTATCGATACTGGGTGCATGGGTCCAAAAATGGCCGTACTTTGTCGTGACGGGTGCCATCCATGGTACCATCCTTGCATTGTTGGGATTGATCGGTGACCTTACAGCATCGATGCTCAAACGAGATGCCGGACTGAAAGACTTTGGCGATCTAATTCCCGAACATGGTGGTATCTTGGATCGTGTCGATAGCTTCGTTTGGACGGCACCCTACAGCTGGTTGGTATGTGCCTACATCATACCGGCACTGAAAACATGGGCGGGACAACCCTAAAAAACAAAAAAAAAATAATAATTTGCTCACAGTCAATCAATCAAACAACAAACAAACAAACAAACAGCATACCACAGGACTCCCCCCCCCCAAAAAAAAAAAAACAATACCAAAAATGCAGTAGTACAAAGAGACTCCAAAGAAGAAGAAGAAGAAGAAGAAGAAGAAGAAGGAAAAAAAGAACAAACAGGAAAAAATAAAACACAAAACAAAAAGAAGAGAATCCGCTATCAGCTGACTGACATACCCCGCTAAATCAAGTATAATATCATTCACTACTACTCTAGAGAGCTACGGTAGACGATAGTCGTTCAAAATTCCTTTCAAGGATTTTCTTCACTGTTAGGATTTTCTTTACTGTTATACAGTGACGGTGCTTTTTAGATATACTACTCTAGCTAGTAGAGTCGTAGTTGGAACGTCGTTCAGTAATAATAATACGTAGTACTATTTTGATGGTCCCCCCCCCCCTTCGAGGGAACGATCATTCACAGTCATTTCAATGGAAGCTTTCGTCCGAAATGCTGCTGCGTAAAAGAATTTTAACATCAATACTTACAGTTAAGTAATGTTGTGCGAACTTTATAGAATCTTTCTGACTCTTTGCGAGTAATCTAATTGGTACTTTCGAAGTGTTGCTCTAACATAGATATTTCAACCGAAACGCCTTTTATTGAGAAAACAAAAAATTATTTTCTTTGCATACAATCGTTTTATTGTGTGCGATTCTCAGTAAAACCAATTTACTACTTAAGTAATCCTTTTTTCGTAAGTACGTAATTTCAACTCAAACACCTTCTATTCGATCCTTCGGTACCACTCTTCACTTTCTATTTCAAGTTCCAGAGTAGTGGTGTCGTAGAGTGGTAGAGCACAATCGTGTATCATGTCGGCGGAGGGTGATGTCGCATCTTCCAAAAATGTTCAACGCATGCAAAAAGAGCTGTTGCTCCACCAAGTTTCAATCCTTGGTGTCATTCGACAATTGCATACTTACACTTCGCCAAAAAAAGGGTTCTCTACTCCACCTTTTGCATCCTTTCGTCCGTCAAAAAGGTTCCGGACCGACAATATAAGAATAGAAAGAATTGGCACAGTATAATATGCTGACATCTGTTCTCATGCTGCACCAGTTGATCTCTCCAAATCCAATACATCATCCGATAGAACATCAATTTTATTGCCACAGCCACTACAAGCTGCCATCGACTCCGTATCCAAGAAGTTGGCTCACCCGCTTGGCCAACAAGAAGGGGCGGGACAAATCATGCAACAGCTGTCCATTCACTCAGGACCCCGTTGTCCGCCATTCAGTACTGGAAAGGGGAAAAAAAACTTACTAGTCAGGATAAGTGCCAAAAAACCAGTGAGTGGTCCAACAAAAACAATGCTGGGAACGTAGCACGAACCACATAAAGTCTTTGATGTGATTATATCTTCTGCCTTTTGGAACCTCATAGGGCGGTTTGCACGTGGAAACGTAACCTTCCATGTCAAGCACCAGCAGTATTGGAATCATATTGGCGGGAATCTAATGCTGGTGCGGAAGACAAAATGACAACTAATTGACCAACGACTGGACAAATGTGGACGATTGCAAAACTTTGGATACGACTCCCTGAGAGGCTCCCAAATCAAGCCATCGATCCGATGTTTTGGCCATAGCTATCAATGGCAAAATTGTGTATACGATGACGCGACAAGAATGGCCGGATCATAGTCAAGAGTCCATCAAGAATTTTGTCGTTCTTCCTTTGCTGACCGATGAGAACATGGCGCAAACGGACTGGGAGGGCGAGCCCGTTCAAACAGCCATTCGTTTGCGAACCAAAAAGATGATGTAATTGCATCTCACATGTGAACTATGAATAGGTCTATTTTGTTAACCCTTAGAACAGTTTATCTATCCATAGCTGAAACAATTTTCTGACACCTCAGACATGAATGGACGTTGGAAAGTCGAACCCGTGTTCTACGGTTCTAGAAAAATGAATTGAGCTATTAACAGAAGGCAATTTTTAAGAATGAATGTCACGCATCTCTGCCTCCTCCGAGATGCGGAGTTTGGTATTTCCCTCTGCAGACGAAAAAACGTCGGTATCATCTCCTCCGCTAGGGCACTCTTCGTCAGGTGGTGCTTGTGACCCCAGATTTTGGCTCTGTTCCGTACCAGAGACTGGAAATGCCTCTGATGTCTCTGCCAACTTGCTGCTTTCCCTTCGTAGACTAAACTTAGTACTTGAGAACAGTCGTGACGGGAGGATACTCTTTCCAAGCTTTGTCGCATTGGACCCGAGGAAGCCATTCTCTGTTTCATTAAAGTCATCAGGACGACACAGCAACAAATTGAGTACAGCACGTTTGATGTCTGGTTTTCCTACAGCCACAATCACGGAGAGTAATCCCTGTAGTGATGCAAAATAGTAGGCCAATCCTAGCATCCATAGTGATGCTGTTTTGTAGTAGGTCACATCCACCAAAATGAGAAACGGTACCCAAGTAAGAAGAAACACCAAAACCACGCGAAAGAAGTATAGCGACAGTACGCGGGTTCGTCCATTGGTTGGTAGGAGTTGTTTCCGCCAGACATCTGCACATGCCACAATGGTGTAAAGGAATGGGGGTCCGCACATCAATGACTTGCTGGTCAGCCAGGCTGCATTTGTGTTGGAGAAGATGTTGGATCCTTGTAGTAGCAAAACGAGACTCCAAGCTGCCCAAAGTGCGGCAAAAAAATAGACAGCACCAACTTGCAGTAATACTTGCTTCACACTCGGGGGTGGTGTACGAACAAATTTCCTTGCTTTGAGCAACATGCAATGGATTTGATAGATGATGAGGGCGTTGAGCCACATGTTAGCTGCTGTGTGGAACCATTCGAGAGCATGGACGGTGGAACCCATAGGACTGCTCAGTTGATTTCCGGTAATGTTGACAATATTCCGACCAAAACTGAAAATATTGAACAATGCATCTGGCACGGCCAAGAACACGAGGTAGAGATTATATCCTTGAGATCTCGCCTTTTTGCTGCTTAGAATAGCAACAATCAAAATGGAACAGGCAATGAAGGTGATAACACACAATGCTGACCAGAGACTCGCCGCAACCAACATGGCACTATTGGACTGTCCGACAGGTTCGGTGCAACATATATACGGTGCATAGATGTTGTCAGTCGTTTCTTTGCGAGCAAACTTGTAGGCAGTGTCTTGATCACACACGAGTGGATGAATGAAACCATCTGCAGAGCAATCGTACCCTCCCTTTCCATCAGGACTGGCACAAGCGTCGACGCTGCAGGTTTGTAAGACGTCCACTGGGATATTCTCATATCCTTCGACACAGCAAGTGTATTTGACAAAAGAGTCAGTTATGTTGTTCTGGCTTCCCCCCATCTCTCCATCCACAACCCGTGCTTCGTACCCCTCTGCACAAGGGTGAACTGGTGTTTCACCCGTTTCGTTGGCTATATCTGATGCAGGCAACGAACAGTTTTCCGAAAGACAATGATATCTGTCATCACAAGATTGAGCCACTTGATCACCATCTTCTCGAACAAGAGAAGTAACGGCGTCTAAAGTATTGAGAAGTTGCAAGAAAATAAAAGGATATACGGTCCTTACTATCATCATGTTGTTGATGTGTTGATTTATTTGGAAAGAAATCTAAAAATACGATCAGCACACGAGGATTTTCTTCGCCGTTTTTACTGTTTTTATTATTACCGGTAGTCTGGGATTACGATGAGAACAACAACATTCTTTTCTTGTAGCAGTAGGAGTGGTGAAAAACTGCATGCAGACTAGTACGGTAGTCTACTCGAGGCATCACCATGAAGCAGCTCCCGTGGAGTTGAATCTTGCACTGTATACGGTATATTATTTATCTTCACTGTTAAGTAGGTTGCTGCAAAATTTATCAAGAAGACATCATAGAGAATCAAGCCCCTAAGACTCCAAGGAACCTCGGCCGACATCGGGCAATTCTCGCAAGGATGACCAACCATCTGTGAATATTATTCTAGACACTACGTACTTAAATAAAGGGAATGGATGACATATCTTTTGAGACTTTCTTGCCTTCATCAAGATAGAAGATGTGAAAGGCTATTAATACTTCCCGACCAAGGAACGAAAAAACGACAGCGATCGAAAGTCCGTAGTTAACAACAGTCACAAAATGCCTGTAGAAAAAAAAACCTGACACCACTCTCTCTAGTAGACTACTGCACTTTAAATGGGTAGGACTTATTATCAGGGTACGGTACCGGTAGTCTGTGAATACTTTGTACAGTGAAGTAATACTGATATTACCCGATGCAGTGAGCTACAGTTCAACCCCAAGATTCTGAAGCTACATTACGTCTGAATACTTAACAGTTACGAATAAAATCACTTTACAGTCAGACAACACTGATTCTACTGAACAACGCTTGGGAAGACGATGAGGCAGGAGTTTGGACAGTGTCGGCAAGTCGGGAACATTCAATAACTTTTTGATTGCACTGTGATTTGAGATACGTCGTAGAACTGAAAACTAGCTTCAAGACTACATCAAGTTGGAGCGTGGGGAGGTCTCCCAGAAAAGATTTCGAGTACAGATCTCTTTGATTCCCAAATGGGCGATGTCGCATTCAATAAAACAGTACAAGAGAAGAAGAGGATATTTTCTGGAAATAATGCAACACTTCTACCAAATGTACAGAATTCAGCTCGTTGAAATTTACAGTTAGCTTTCGTCCGAAACGCCGTAATCTTTCAAATGAAGCGGAATCGGCCATCCAACATTGAAATCAACCGAATTGGGTTCGTTTTTGAATAGAGGCATATCTTCCCGGATACTGTCTACTGCGTTTGTGTTTTCACACATAAATAGATCTACTCTCAATCTGTAAGTTTACATAAGTAGCATTTTGAGGTACATAAGTTAGTTGGCCCAAAAAACGCCACGGAGTGAAACGGATTTTTTTTTTCAGTAGCCGGTCAGGGTTAATCTATATTTTTGTCAGCTATCAAGCTTCACACATCAAGAACCCTTCAGTGCAAGAACGACTTATACCAACAGTTTTCTTGGACACAGAGGCCTGGCAAATGTACTTCTGATAGCGATTTCCTCCGCACAAAGAACCATTTTTCAATACTTCGTACGAGCGCGCGGTCGATTTGTCGTGGATTGTTGTCTTGCATCCTTTGCTTTGTCAGAGAATACTATCGTGATCTCTATTCTTGTGTCACGTGATCATTGTACATGAGGGCCATGGCTAGCTGCTGTCGAATGGATTGAAGGAATTCCAACGGTGCCTTGTCTCCACATTCACACTGCCCTACGACGAAGCGCATAGAAAAATCCACAAACGCAAAGACTCGTTCCTCCCATCGATGAGTGACTCACATATTACTTCCAAAGATATGTTTGCATGGCGGAGGTTGTTTTGATTGTCAAACGTGTGTTGATAAAGGTGGTGAGTTTCAAATGGTTCCGTGTTGTATTTGATTTTTTTTTCTATTCTCCAACAAACAAGTTTTCCGACAGAATTTGTGGAACGCTTCCGAATGTGGTGAATCATTTTGTTCCATCAATTCGATCTGCCCCAATGTTGTCGACAAACCAGAACCGAACGTGTTATATTGATTGAATGTCCCCTCAAGTTTCGAAGAGATGTGTTTTTGTCCATCATCAAAACGTTCGTTCCGTCGAATAACGTCATTCCGTCGAGCTTCCTTGTTTTTTTGCCCTTGGACAGCTGTAACCTCCGTTGATGGAGCCTCTCCGTTGATGTATTTTCTTCATCATTCCCTCAACACCAACAGCCTCTCCAGCTCGAGAACGCTTCTTTTACCATCTAGTGGTTACAGATTGCACATCTCTGCTTGGATAATCATGATACGAATACGTCGAACGACAAATGATGGAAATTTGAATCACGTTGTTGTCGGTTTTCCCCTCATCGCCAAGACAGCTTCAACCCCTTTCCTCTCTACAGTGCTCAGAATCTGTAATGAAACATTCGATTCTTTTTTTTTCATCCAATTATGTTATGTATCCACGGCTCGCAAACAATTGTGGACCGACAATATGATGTTCCAGAGTGGTGGTACAGTACAATTGTGTCGGAGGAGTGTGATGCCGCGTGCTTCGAAAATGCCCAACGACGTTCGGCCTCTGATGAAAAGAGTATTGCTGCTCCACCATTACTCGATCTTTTGGTATCGTTATTCAATTGATGTTATTTTTGCTCCAATTCCCGTTGTTGGAAAATGATTATTGCCAAACTTGTATAGACCTGACTCAAGACAAAATTGTACCCTCATTCATGGAATAATTCGTCTTCCGGTCGGTGCCTAAACTCACTACTCTCTGAAGATACATCCAAAAGATGTTTTTCCCATGTGACTGGTTTTACAGCTTCATGCTCGTGCTGTCCGTAGAAAGAAAGTGGTTGACTCTTCGAAGAACAGTTCACATTCTTGATCACGATTCTTTTCCGTGCAGATGGATGAAGTGCTTCCATTTGTGTAGTTGTCATTGTAGATGCCTCTCAGCTGTGTTTCCGCACTATCTGCTTCCATCCCTGCCGTTTCACCATCTCTGTCGCAACTCTCGTCGCCATTGTGGATGTCTAGATGTATTTCCGTCTTCTGGTGCCATCACTTTCGTTTCAGTAGTCGCCATTGTGGATGTCTTTGCAAGCATCGTAAAAAAAGAGGAAATAAAAAAATGTTGTGACTGTGAGGAGGTATCATAGGCTGTGAGTAGAGAGGGTCCGAAAATCCGAACAGGGGATCTACATTTCTAGCAGAGCGACCAAGCGAGCCAGCCGGGGGTCCGGGCTGACGGCCAACTTTCGGCTGTCTTTTACCAATTCTTTTCACAAGGTGCGCCGAAAAAAGGGAGTTTAGACTCCCTGTCATCAGTGTGTATGATGTAGTGGTGACGTCGTTCGTTTGTTTTGTTGGAAAGACGAAGGTTGCTGCCGCTCATCGTACCGAGGGTTGCCTTATTATTGTTAATATCACATTCAGTAGTAGTGACAGCAACGACACTGCTTTGGAAGCAACAATCATTATGTTAAAAAGAAATGGATCGGCAATCGCACGGTGGCAGCAGTCCAAGAGGCCAAAATGTCTCTGTCTTTACAGTTACCAGATTGTTCCTCAACATTCAAGGGATGGGGAACTTATTACCAATCCAAGGTCTCTATGCTTGGGTGACCCTATGATATGACAGCCTTGTTGACCTTTAACTTGTTTCACAGTCAATACTCCACGTTGGACATTTAAACACAGGTCGTTATCGCATGATATATCATGGTGGGCTGCACAATCATCGCTTTGGTCATATAGCCCTTTCTCCGTCGCTGCGACTAGACAGGTGCTCTTCGCATCGTATTGTTGAATACCGCCATACCAAGGAGGAACAAGAATCCTTGACAACTTTTGGTTGTAATATCATCCTAATTCTTTCGATGCTTCTTCTAGCTGCTTCCGCCCAACGAAGTCACTATAGAAATTGGAGAGAGAAAAATCGAATTTCTATCATCACTATTTCATGAACGAATTCTGAATTCCGAGTGCGTTCCTTTGCTGGTTACTTATTCACTCAATTGGAGCTTAGGCCAAAGCGGGAAAAAATAATCGCCTTCGTGACTGCAGGATTCCATATCCAACGAAAACTTTTGCGAGAGTGTCCGTGCCAACCACAAAAAGACGACGACGATCATGATGAGGTTATCAACGACAACAAGATTGCCATCGATACTGTTAGAGTTGTATCAATCGGTGCCCCTCGACTCTATGCGGATACACCAACTGTGATAAAAACTTTCAATAGAGAGATCCTTTGCTTGGCTGTCTTGAGATCACAAACATGGATCTGGTATTGGCCAACAGGTTAAGATCTCTAAACCAGTGGGACTTTGTAGGTATTTACGATACACAAGTTGCAGCAATAACGTCATAAATGGAATGTGGATGACAAATAAAGATAAATGTTACACGAAAGGCACCAGACGGTCGTGAGACGGATATCAGATATAGATTGGTTCCTCAGGGGTGGGAAAACCGTAACCCGTTCAAAGGGAGGGAAAAATCTCTCAAAGGATGGTCGGGGGGGGATCAATCATCGAGGATGTTTAGATCGGACTATGTAGAATTATACTTTCACCTAGTGTGTCATCATCGGAGCATGGTGCGCATTGCGGCCGCTCTTGGAATCGGTTTAGAATGAGCTGGAGCGCTCAAAATGTTTCGCATGACCGTCAATTGGGCAACCGTATTGGTCTCGTTTCGGACCATCATGTGTGCCAACAACTTGTATAGACGTAGTATCATCACTGGATCCTTCTGTTCGATTGTCCGAATGGTCGTAAACGGTAAGTGGTGCAACCGTACCAACGTTGCCGCACGGAAGATACCCCATGGTGGCTGTCCCGAAACAAATTCATTCGTTCCAACCACCCTGTGTGTTGCGTATATGTATGTGTATGTGTGACAGAGAAAGAGATTTTTTTTTCAAACAAGGGAAGCCGGAACAATTCAAATGAGAGAATGATCCCCCAAAAAAGGAATGGTTTAATTGATTTTCGATGAGAACTAACCATCCTGGACCGATCCTCGCCGATCCCTGTGCCGAGTACGCCTTCAGTCGGAAAAAAGACGAACTGGAGCTTGGACCTTCGTAGGAATGCACGTTTCGGTTTGATCCCAGCTTTCGTAAAGGCCTTCTTTTGTCGCGGCGATCGCCCACAAAGGTCCAACTTGCAGTTGTTGGTCTTGCATAGGTCTCGAATTTCCCCACAAATGTCCACCGTCGACGTATCCATTCCGGTAATGAGCGACAAATCGACAACCAAGATCGACGGCAAAGAACAAAGAATAGATAGTTTTGTAACACCAGCACTTGAATGGCATCTTCATTGGTAACAATAGTATCCACAGCCCGCAGCACCAAGAGGGAGGAGAAGGCAGCCTTGGGTATGAATCGAACAATTGCAAAGTTGGTGAAATAAAAAATACGTTTCGGCAGTGGGACAACAACCGAATCCTTCACACAGGGAGACCACAAGCAGGGCATATCCGTACTCTACAAAGACTTCTTCCAACGTCCGTTGTGACGGTTTGGCCCAAATTTCATAGTCATCTTGGGAGGAACCAGGATTCGTTTCTGATGACCCCTTGACCAACATACCACCAACACAGTCAATTCAATATTCCATTTGCTGCAAGACTCTGGGTGACGGTGCTTGCAAATTCCATGTCGTCCGGTGTTGATTTGCTCGGCCGAGACTTACTGCCAATCGTTTTGAAATGGTAATTGATTCGTAATCCCCCCTCCCCACGCTTCGGCCAAAACATATTGCCAACCGTTTTGGAACGGTCGAAACTTCACATCCTTCATCGAAATAATAGTAAAGTAATTTCATCCCCTCAGCGAAGGCTACTCTTACAATCTGCCAGCTCTTCGTCAACGACACGAGCCAAGTAGACGGTAGTGTTCCGTGCCACAACACCGTTTGGTGGCACTCTGTCGCATGACATGACAGTGAATGGCTTGAAGTTTTGGTCGCGACAATGCTTCAAGGCTCGGACGATCCATCTGCCAAAGACGGTTTGAGAATCGTTGGGGTTGTTGGCATCATGTTGTATGTCCTGGACTCTTGCTGTGTCACAGACATGCTGTCAATCTTCATATTTTCGTCCAAGAGCATATGCCCTTGATGGATTGTTGACCTTTCTTGCAGGGCAAACAAGACAGGATTGACCCAATGATGTGGGTTTCCACTCTCTGTTGGTCCGTTTCAACTAACGTATACAGATTGTCTTCATCATTCAGGGACGGACGAGCATTGTAGGTATAGGATCCACTTTCTCGGAGACGTTTGCTTCAATAAAATCCCATTTTCCGATCGGCATATGAAAGTTACCAGTAGAAAAGTTAAGAATAACCAGGTTGGATGGAGTCCCGGTTGTATTGGAAACCAGCAGTTGTCGTAATTAGTATTTCTTTGGTACATTAAATGTTGCGGGAGAACCAACGAACCAACAAGAGCAGCTGCCTGTTGTTGGAGGAAGATATCAATCACCAATCACCCCATGGTGTTGTTCGTTGTTTCGGCAAAGCATCCGAAGGAAAGAAACTACTACGGTAACCTTGCAACAATAGGTGATCCTATCGGTATTCAATGTATGATTTACAGTTACTTAGATTCAAGCAGGGTCCGACACGGTATGATACCAAGATCTCGATGCAATCTACAACCGGAACGAGGTAATGAAAGTATAAATAACACTTTTGAAAATACTTCGAAGTAGTGGAAATACGTACGACAATGATGTGTGTCGTCACCGTAAGTTCTTACGTGGTAGAAGCACGTTTGAAGAATGATGGCGGGATCGAAATCAATTGTTTCCCCTCTTTCACCAACAACTCTACTCTACTAGCTAGGGTATTTAGTAGAGCTAGTATAAAATTAAACGTGTTCCCACCCCTCATTGCCGAAATGCGTTCCCACTTCCCACCCCTCATCGAAAGGTTTGATACACTTACGTTGGTACAGTTTACTGTTAGGTACGGTAGGTACGGTAGCCCTACTGTCGTACTGTTGTATGCGTACGACTACTGGTAGTAGTCTACCGGTAGGTGCGGTAGTCTATCATACCGACGTTGTCCGGGGAGACACTGACTGTGACAAGATACTCGTGTCTTCGAAGATAAGGTATGGCCATTGATGATGCATCCATTTTTTTTTGGCATTTTGTATGATACGGGACAACACGATGTAACTTCACGACGTCATTATTATTTATTTGTTTTCGACAAACGCAATCGTCTTCTGTTCATCCAACAATGATTAAGAACTACTTTCTAGTACACCGTCAAGGAAATGTGCCGTTGTAGCTGTTGTTGTGTCTATTGCTGTAACTACCTGTATCATACGTTTTTGACGACGATACGTCATCATTCTTGAACCCAGAGTCGGAACTTCCCCGTGGTAAATGAAATACTTCAACAAGACAGAAGGGGATCATGTAATTTGTGATTGGAACGATGCCACATAACAAAAGAAATATCTACTATCATCCATGTCGCATGTCGCAAGGCTAAGCCCTTATTGCTGCCGTGAATGCTGCAAAGGCATGGACAAAAGTGACAAGAGATGTGGTAAAAAAAAGCAGTCGGGGTGGGGAGTCAAGGCTGAAGTTGTGTTTGGAACATGAAAAATGATGGCCAATACCGACTGTGGCAGATTGATACCAATACGCAATTTTTGGTTTTTGAGAATGGTTCTGATTGATTGAAGCTGGGCTTCTTTCGCTGCCTCCACTCACTTCTCTCTTATATTGAAATTGGAGATTCATGCTGGTTGATCTTGCATTGAACCTCCTCCTTCGTTACTACTGACTGAAAGCTTTCGTTGCATCTAAAAGACTGATGATTGCTTCTCTTTTCTCCGCTGGAAAATAAGTGGATGAAGGAGATTGGAAGAATCCCAACATCCCCACTCTTGTTTCGAGGAATCAACATCATGCAGAAAGAGGGTTCTGTTTCGGTAAATACGACCTACCGTGAAACCATTAGATGTCGTTGCCTTGGAGGCCTGTCCCAAGAAGAGTAGTTTTGTACCGCCGTCGCAAAACAACAAATTACTACAGTGATAAGCTTTGAAAATTACAATCAACAGAGGATTGTTGTTGAATGACGTCGTCATCATCGTCGACACCCTTCAGACACAAGCAGGTACACGTTCAGAATGCCATTTGACGTGGCAAAGGACAGACAAATCACGTGATTATACGGCTCTGAGAAAGAAAGGCGTTCATTTGCTATATGCCATGTTGGATATCTTTGCGAGAGGACAAGGCTTATTGCAGACATGCGTTCAAGCAACGTTCAACATCATAAGACTGGAAAACTTCCACCTCACGGAAACTGCGGTAAAACCATAAATATTGGAGAAATATTGGGAAAAGACAACGAAGAAAGCGTAGAGAAGAATTGTGCTAGCCTTGGCGCGTGAGGCAGAGTCGATTGCGACGCGGTATGTGAGGGCGATGACGGTGGGGCAAACAACTTTGCTTGAAGGAGAAGACGATCTGGTTTATTTTCCTCCAACTTTTACCGTCCGTGCTAATTACTTGAAAGTTTGAAACGACCGTCAACACAAACAACAAAGGAGCTTTGAGTGTTGCACCGAAAACGGCGGAATTGATGTCTTTTGGACTTCATTTTGGATGGCAGTCAAAAATACAGTACCCTTTCGACATCACGGATGTGACTTTCTGCCACTTTCGTTTCGTTCCTTGACCAAATGTTATATGCGTCACTGGAAAACAAACGACCGTCAAAACTGTCCGATAATACACGGTGGTTGGAGTGCGTTGATATTTCAGCACCCTGTGGAATATAATTACTTCACAGTCTGGGAAAACTGTTTCTAGGACACGACGTTTGGGAAGATGATGAGTCAGAATTTGGGACAGTGTTGGTGTGTCGACAATGATGTTGTTGTGGAGGGGAATCAATCGTCGAGAAAACTCTTTGATTGCACTGCCATTTGAGATACGTCGTAGAACTGAACACTAGATAGCTTCAACAATACACCAATTTGGGGCGTAGGGAGGTCTCCCAGAAAATATTTCGTATACAGATCTGTTTGATTCCTAAATGGACGAAGTTGGATTCACTGTCACTATAATGAAGAAGAGGAAAACTTTGGAAATATTGCAACACCTTTCTACTAACAGTAAATGTACATCATTTAGCTCGTTGAGTTTTCACCCGGAACACCGTGTAAAATCATTTAGGAGCAACTATATTACTACTTGCTTATGTAATATTGTTCGCAGTTCACAGTCAAAATATTTCGAATGAATCGGCATGTAATATATTTCGATCGCAATTGCGTAACTGTAAATTCATTCTATAGCGCGGTTCAGCTTCGTTCGAATTATTCGTCGTGTTGTAGAATGAAGTTTACTTACAGTTAAAAGCATTTTCGTTAGTACGTAATTTCAACTAAAATGATGAATATATAATCTTTTTCGAAAGTGCATAATTTCAACTCAAACGCCGTGTAATAATATTCCACAAATCTAAACAAACCGCTGACTTGAGACACCAACAGCTATCGCTTCACTAACACCTTTTCTTTTTCTATCATCAACTTTATTCAAAAACATATTATGTAAACATTTACATTGCTCTCACATGACAGTTAAGATTCTTTCGACTCAAGCGGCATCGCAAACAATTTTGGACTGACAATATGATGATCAAGAGTGGTGGTACAGTATAAAAATCGTGTCGGAGGAGTGTGATGTCGCGTGCTTTGACACTGTCCAACGACGTTCGGCCTCTGACAAAAAGAGTTGTTGCTCCACCAATACTCGGTCTTTTGGTATCGTTATTCAATTGGTGTTACCTTTCCCTTGCCAAGAGTTCTGGACCGGCACCACGACAGTCGCAAAGCATCTATTGCTCAACCAATTCTGGATCCTTTCGTATCGTCCTTCGTTTGTATCTTGCATTCGTGCCTCGCAGACCGAATTGCAGTGATAGTATCAAATTTGAAAGTATTGCCACAGCACAATCTCCATATGTTTCCGAGCCACACCAGTTGGTCCCTCTCGAATGATCTTTCACAACCCTGCCGTGGGACGAATCAATGTCCGATCACCATGTGAACTTTGTACTATCACCAAATTCGAATCAATTTCAGCGCCCTTTTTGCGTGTCGTTGGACGGCCGCTGCTCCGATTCCTGTTGTTGGAAAATGATTATTGCCATCCTTGTATAGTCCAGACTCCGGACCTTTCGGTTTGACATTCTGGTTGTGGGAACAAACCAAATCCAGCATTGGAGTCGTCATCTTGTGCATCCATACTTGGATTTCAGCGTCGTTTGAGGACAAACACACAATTTTAAAATTTGCGAGGGATCCGTGGAAGTCATCTTTGCGAATTTCGATGAACCATACATCGCTTCTGCTTCTATGGGGAGTGCATATTTTGGATGTTGAACTCCGATTGTGCAGCGAAACGGCTTCTTGACATTCTCGTCCCATTCATTACATTTGTCTTTCTCTCCGATACACTGTAAATTCGTAGGAGCCTTGTTTGACGTCAAGTTGAAAGGAGAACCAACTCCCGAACAAAGGTTGCGGCCCCAACTCCGCTCTGTTGCATGTTGACAATGACTTTTCAAATGCCGAAAATTGCATCCTCACTCATGGAATTCGACTTCCGGTCACTGCCTCCACTCACTACTAGATTGGATCGACGGTCCACTTCCCTTCAAGCTCGAATGATGCCTACAAACCCAAATGTAATTCCTAAGAGTATAAACGTCCACGCGGGGGCAATCAGAAACAGTAATCCCCCTTTCCTGTGCAAGCTGTTAGCAACATGGCAGTGTATCATCTTTTTGCTACCGATCATATTCCAGAGTGTCTGCCTCAAGAATATCCTCTGGTCACGTCATGGTTGCTCTCCCTTGCTCTCCCTTCGGACGAATCTTCCAGTAGAAACGTCGTTGGGCATGCCGTTGCCCACAAGTCAACAGAGAAATCGGCCTTGGAGTGGTGGCCACAGAAAACGTGTTTGTCTTGGCAGTAGAATGGAATCCGAAAGACAGTTGATTTTGTCATAGGTTTGTGTGTGTGTGTGTGTGCCAACCCGGTTTTCCAGTTCATGGTCGTCTTTCCTTTTGTTGAAATGGTCTGCTATATGTTCCCAATCGGAAGAAGGATATTTCATCAATAGGATGGCGACGTCGATGATGGATAGGTTTTCTGTGTCCACACGGTTTTCAAGGTAATTGAAGTCATTCTCTTTGTGGAAGTGGTTTGCCACTGCGACTTACAAAAAAAAACTGGCGTTGGGCTTCTAGGAAGTATCTTAGCTTGAGGAAGTAAAGTGCTCGAATGCTTCGAGTTTAACTTCATTGTGGCGGAGGATGAAAATTGTTTTGAACCCTTCGAAATGATGGGAGGATTTTCTTTGATATTGCCGTAAAAGTTCACTCTTTGTTGTTCCACAATTGATTGAAACAGATCGATATCGGGGAAAGATGGATGGGACCCTTTCTGACTATATACAGGTGGGCCATTGTCGATGCGTCCACATAATCCGATCTTCATTGACGTGTGTGGTAGGTAACAGCATCCAGGTTTCGCATATTTGTTGAATAAAAGCAATCGCCTGCATTCATATGTACAAATACCCGCTGAAAAAACTTCCAAACAGATCTTTGATGGACAGTACATGGAACGAAAACGCGAAAGGGTCACCAATGGTCTTGCTTGAAGAATTCCTTGTAGATGCTTCCAAAAAAAGCTGACGAAGTCGTAGCTTCGTATTCTTCGCAAATCTGGCATCTGTTGCTTCGGTTTAGTGTTTGTAGACGTTGTGTTATCGTTTTCATAATGTTGGAATGTAACCATAATTCAAAGGCGATGATGATCTAGTTTTCTTGCTCTTGATGTTGAGGGACAATCTGCTGGAGAAGAGAGACAAACACATTCCATCGTTAGGCCGCCGCTCCCATTTGTTTGAAATGCTCCCAAAGAAGTTTCATTGTTGTTGCTCACAGTCAATGTGATACGTTAATCCTCTGTATGAGCAGCGGCCACAACAGTCTTCTTTCCAAAGAAGGGATACATCTTGGTGTCAAAACAAGATGGTTTGCGCATCGGGGAGAAAATCAAAATAGTATTACCTAGCTAGCTAGCTAGTAGGTAAATAGTAGATAGAAGAGGTGTAAGTGTAATTCTCTTTCGATCAATCGCCGTTTTGACCCATTCAGCCATTGTGAGAATTAATTCTCCGAGAAAAATATTATCTGTGTGGCTTGACAGCCTGATGATGGATTTTGGATGATGTTGTTGTCACCGAGCATCTGATTCTATGATACGTACTTACATTTAGAGTTAGTACTGCGATTATGTCCCCTACGGTAGTAATGTAATAGGGATGTCGTACAACGTAGTCTCTAGCTAGAGTACATAGTATTCACTTCCCTTTCATCGGTTGATATCATACGTTCATAGTTTGAAATCGTAAATAGAGGTATCTTTCGCGAATGTCTCGTACGTTTGATAGTACTGGGAGAATTCTCTCACAAGGTTCGCCGAAAAAAGAAAGTTACGATTCACAGGATTCACAGTCACTACTGTCAATGTAGGGTAGTGATGCTTTCGTTTTTTTGTTTTGTTGGAAAGACGACGGTTGCTGCCGCTCATCATACCGTCGCTACGACAAGACAGGTGCTCTTCACACCGTATTATTGAATACTGCCATACCAAGGAGGAACAAGAATCCTTGACAACTTTGGGTTGTAATATGATCCTAATTCTTTCGATGCTTCTTCTAGCTGCTTCCGCCCAACGAAGTCACTACAGAAATTGGAGAGAGAAAAATCGAATTTCTATCATCACTATTTCATGGACGAATTCTGAATTCCGAGTGCGTTCCTTTGCTGGTTTTCTTGGTGCGACAATTCATTGTTACTTATTCACTCGATTGGAGCTGTGGCCAAAGCGGGAAAAAATAATCGCCGTCGGGATTTCATCAACTGTTTCAGTTTCAGGATGCCATATCCAACGAAAACTTTTTCGATAGTGTCCGTGCCAACCACAAAAAGACGACGACGATCATGATGAGGTTATCAACGACAACAAGATTGCCATCGATACTGTTAGAGTTGTATCAATCGGTGCCCCTCGACTCTATGCGGATACACCAACTGTGATAAAAACTTTCAATAGAGAGATCCTTTGCTTGGCTGTCTTGAGATCACAAACATGGATCTGGTATTGGCCAACAGGTTAAGATCTCTCAACGGGTGGGACTTTGTGTGGAGATTCCTGGCTTGGCTTTCTTGAGAACACAAACATGGATCTTGTATTGGCCAATAGGTGGAAATCTCTCAACGGGTGGGTATTTGTGTGTAATTACGATACAAGTTGCAACAATACCGTCAATCAAATACAGATGACAAATAAAGATAAATGTTACACGAAAGGCAACAGACGGCACAACTACTTAATGTTGTCTGTCAATGACAAGATCTCATATAAAATTGTAAAGAAGGCCACGAGTACAGATTTTCCCCAAGGAGATGCAACCAAAGCTTGGAAAGCACTCCAGAAAAGATGGGAACCAAAGGGAGAGATTGACAAACAGAACATCACGGATAAATTCTTCAGCTCGACCCTGAAGGATTTGAATGTGAATCCTGAAGACTGGATTACAGATTTAGAGGAGATGCAAGAGAGACTTGACGATATGGGTGAAAAGATTTCAGATTCGATGTTAACGTCTCACATTTTGCACAACGTACCTGAAGAGTACAAAGTTGTTGTCGACATGTTATCGCGAAATAAAACGAAGACTATTGAGTCCGTTAAGAAAGAGCTCAAAGCGAAATGGGATAGGATGAAGGAAGCTGGTACTGTGACAGAGAAAGATACCGCATTACATGTCTGATGTGGTAGAACGAGAAAAAGATTCAGTGGAAATTGCGACTATTGTCGAAAGCAAGGAAATAAAGCAAGTGATTGTTTTACCAAGCTGAAAGCTGAGGGAAACAACAAAGAAAAAGACAAATCATCGAATAATGCGAAAAGACGACTTACTGGAAGATGCCGCTCGTGTGGCAAGATAGGTCATAAGGCGGTCGATTGTTGAAGAAGCGAACACAGCTGAGACGATTCTAAGTGTGGTAGAACAAACAGAAACAGCAGCTATTGGTCATGAGAGTGGAATTGACGAACTATGGATCGGAGATACAGGAGCATCAGCTCACATGAAGAGAACCCTCAATGGAATGTATGATTTACAAGATACAGATCACCCAGTACGTTTTGGGAATAAGGAAGAACTAATCGCATCAAAGATTGGAAAATATGATCTCTGCACGGAAGGAGCGGACGGTAAAGTGATAAAGACAACATTGGAACGAGTATCATTCGTACTTGGGATTGAATACAATCTGTGATCCTTACCAACTGCAATGAGGAAGGGCGCCAAGCTGGAATCCAAAGGTGAGATATTGATCTTGACGAAAGGCGAAGTTACATTGAAATTTGATACAATTATGAAAACGAAACTTTCACATTTATGCGCGCTCGAACCAAAGATCATGAAGAAAGATTCAGCGGCGATTGGAATGGAAATTGGAAGCAAGATCAAAGCAAGAGATTTACACGAAAGATTAGGATACGCAAATGACACGTACATGCGACAGACTTCGAAAGATTTAAAACTTGAGGTCACGGGTTCATTAGAAACATGCGAGGACTGCGCCATGGGCAAGTCAAATCGAAAGATGATATCAAAAGAGTCGACGAAGACTTACAAGGAACCAGGAGAAGTAATGTACATGGATATTTCATCGGTTCAAGCGACAAGCTTCGGAGGGAACAAATATTGGATATTGTTCCTCGATGCTGCAACGGATTGTCCCATTACCAGATTTACATCAACTAACTGTAAAGGGACACTGAAGATCATTGGATTGACATTAATTCGTGACTTGGAAAGAAGAGGCATAAATGTAAAAGTTTCGTTTTCATAATTGAATCAAATTTCAATGTAACTTCGCCTTTCGTCAAGATCAATATGTCACCTTTGGATTCCAGCTTGGCGCCCTTCCTCATTGCAGTTGGTAAGGATAACAGATTGTATTCAATCCCAAGTACGAATGATACTCGTTCCAATGTTGTCTTTATCACTTTACCGTCCGCTCCTTCCGTGCAGAGATCATATTTTCCAATCTTTGATGCGATTAGTTCTTCCTTATTCCCAAAACGTACTGGGTGATCTGTATCTTGTAAATCATACATTCCATTGAGGGTTCTCTTCATGTGAGCTGATGCTCCTGTATCTCCGATCCATAGTTCGTCAATTCCACTCTCATGACCAATAGCTGCTGTTTCTGTTTGTTCTACCACACTTAGAATCGTCTCAGCTGTGTTCGCTTCTTCAACAATCGACCGCCTTATGACCTATCTTGCCACACGAGCGGCATCTTCCAGTAAGTCGTCTTTTCGCATTATTCGATGATTTGTCTTTTTCTTTGTTGTTTCCCTCAGCTTTCAGCTTGGTAAAACAATCACTTGCTTTATTTCCTTGCTTTCGACAATAGTCGCAATTTCCACTGAATCTTTTTCTCGTTCTGCCACATCAGACACGTAATGCGGTATCTTTCTCTGTCACAAAACCAAGATGGAAGGCACTGGTGGAATGGCAATGCGAGATCGGATTTCCAAACCGGTTGCGTTGTACTTGACGACACCCACCTGAAAGAAGGATGTCACAAAAATAAAAGTCGAAAGGGCGATTCCGAGAAATACCGCGTTAAGAAACCCAACAAAGAGGGAAAAGAAGACGATCAATGGCACTACCGACCATTCAATCCAACTTTCCATCTTTTGAAATGGCCGAATGAACCAAATAACAATGGTATCCACGGCCCCCAACACCAAGAGAGGAGAAGGCAGACTTGGGTATGAATCGAACAATTGCAAAGTCGGTGAAATAAAAAATCAGCAACAACAGGACAGATCCGTACTGTGGAGCCGGATCTCCCGCTCCAATAGCGTACATGGTGTTGGACGTTGCGACAGTGGGACAACAACCGAATCCTCCACACAGGAAGACCGCAAACAGGGCATATTCGTACTCTACAAAGACTTCTTCCAACGTCCGTTGTGACGGTTTGGCCCAAATTTCAAAGTATCTTGGATGGAACCAGGATTCTTTTCCGATGACCCCTTGACCATCACACCACCACCAAAATCATTTCAATATTCCATTAGTTGCAAGACTCTGCGTGACGGTGCTTGCAAATTCCATGTCGTCCGGTGTTGATTTGCTCGGCCGAGACATACTGCCAATCGTTTTGAAATGGTAATTGATTTGTAATTTCCCCCAACGTTTCGGCCGAAACATATTGCCAACCGTTTCGGAACGGTAAAAGCTGCCACTACCCATTGGATGGGTTCTCAATAACTCCGTGGTTGCGATAGAATAAACCTTTCTCTCTCTGTTTCAGAACCCTCGTCGAAAAGATTATCTCTCCGTACGTAGTATCATACGTCGTAGAGACGCTCGAAATTTCACATCCTTCATCGAAATAATAGTAAAGCAATTTCATCCCCTCTGTGAAGGCTACTCTTACAATCTGCCAGCTCTTCGTCAACGACACGAGCCAAGTAGACGGTAGTGTTCCGTGCCACAACACCGTTTGGTGGCACTCTGTCGCATGACATGACAGTGAATGGCTTGAAGTTTTGGTCGCGACAATGCTTCAAGGCTCGGACGATCCATCTGCCAAAGACGGTTTGAGAATCGTTGGGGTTGTTGGCATCATGTTGTATGTCCTGGACTCTTGCTGTGTCACAGACATGCTGTCAATCTTCATATTTTCGTCCAAGAGCATATGCCCTTGATGGATTGTTGACCTTTCTTGCAGGGCAAACAAGACAGGATTGACCCAATGATGTGGGTTTCCACTCTCTGTTGGTCCGTTTCAACTAACGTATACAGATTGTCTTCATCATTCAGGGACGGACGAGCATTGTAGGTATAGGATCCACTTTCTCGGAGACGTTTGCTTCAATAAAATCCCATTTTCCGATCGGCATATGAAAGTTACCAGTAGAAAAGTTAAGAATAACCAGGTTGGATGGAGTCCCGGTTGTATTGGAAACCAGCAGTTGTCGTAATTAGTATTTCTTTGGTACATTAAATGTTGCGGGAGAACCAACGAACCAACAAGAGCAGCTGCCTGTTGTTGGAGGAAGATATCAATCACCAATCACCCCATGGTGTTGTTCGTTGTTTCGGCAAAGCATCCGAAGGAAAGAAACTACTACGGTAACCTTGCAACAATAGGTGATCCTATCGGTATTCAATGTATGATTTACAGTTACTTAGATTCAAGCAGGGTCCGACACGGTATGATACCAAGATCTCGATGCAATCTACAACCGGAACGAGGTAATGAAAGTATAAATAACACTTTTGAAAATACTTCGAAGTAGTGGAAATACGTACGACAATGATGTGTGTCGTCACCGTAAGTTCTTACGTGGTAGAAGCACGTTTGAAGAATGATGGCGGGATCGAAATCAATTGTTTCCCCTCTTTCACCAACAACTCTACTCTACTAGCTAGGGTATTTAGAGGGTTATTGTTGTTTTTTATTTGTCTCCAAAATTCGTAAACGTCGCCATGGGCTCATAACCCATTAAAATCGAAAATGTGACACCCCTATTGTTGTTATTTTGTCGACGAAAAATAAACGTCAACAATACCAATGATGGCGCGACATTTTTGACATGTAAATTGGCAACACTTTTACTACTACACTTTCAACCACTCAACATTTGCAATACTAGTCGTACCTTACTACACTTACTTTACATTCTCGACCATGGTCTCCATCTCAGAGACATACAAGGAAGTGTTTGAACTCGTTCCACGCATTGTGTGTGTTGCAGCTGCCTTGTTATCGACAGCTCGAGGCCCTGCGAAGAACGAAGGAAGTCATCACATCAAAAGGGAGCGTGTTCCATGTGAAACCATATTCCGTCGGCTGGGGGGACGCATTTTCAGGAGATGTTACAGGATGTCAGAACCCATGTTTTGGAAGTTGCACAATCTCTTGAAACCTTACATGGGTGGGGACAAGAAAAGGAAAAGAGGGAGTACACCCAACGGAGACATTCCAACATCATCAAGGCTGTCAATGGCCCTACGCTGGTTCGCGGGCGGAGACCCTCTTGACATATTCCAGTCCACGGTGTCGCACCGGAACAAGTGTACATCAGCGTCTGGATTGTGGTTGACGCAATCAACCAATGTCCAACGCTTCAAATCAAGTTTCCAACGAGTCATGAGGAGCAGCGAAGAATCGCCGACGGTTTCCGTACCAAATCCAAAGTAGGTTTCCCAAATTGCGTTGGATGCATTGATGGGATGCTGGTTTGGATTTCTAAGCCCAACCAAAGATCAACGCTGCAAACTGAAATTGGGCCCGGGAAATTCTACTGTGGAAGGAAGAAGAAGTTTGGAGTAACACTGCAGGCAATCTGCGACCACAAGAGACGATTCATTGACCTAGAGCTAGGCCACCCTGGGAGTACCTCCGACTACTTGTGCTTCACAACTAGTACCATCCATCGAAAGTTACTTCGCAACAGCAACTTACTTGCACCAGAGTTGACTTTTTTTGGTGACAACGCTTATGTCAACACATCGAGAGAGTCCAGCATTTTTTGATAGCCTTGTTTCGCCTGATTCAGTGCCTTGTACAAGGAGCTTGATGGGTCATTGATGGCTTCCATCTTTTCTTCCGCCTGCACCAACTTTTCTAGCATCTCACAGCGCAACCGCATACGATCGGTGGCAAGAACAAGAGCTGCCTCGTGGGCTTTACGATCTTCAAGCCCAGTCATGGTATCTGCGAGTGACTTTATTGATGACGCGAGTGCTTCTGTCTTTTCATCAGACGGTTTTAGTCTTTTCTTCTCGCGAACCAGGACGATTTCGTCTGCAGACGCTCTGATTCCCTCGGCAAGCTTGGCGAGAGTGAACTGCAGATAACCCTCTTTCTCGAGTTTGTGCCAGTAATACAGCAGATAGTACATGTTCGCCTCACCCGACGGAAGAAAGTTCTTTCTTTCGGGTCAAAAGTGCCCCAGTCTTCAGCATCATCCGAGCGCTGTTGACCTCCGTCGTAGGAGTCCAACTTTCATCATTGAAAACTTGACTGACTGTCTCGAAGTAATCTTCCACCGCAAGGTCAGAGTTTCGTGCATCAAGTTCTTGGCGGGTGAGACATTGCTGCGTGGAGGCCAACTTCCCTTTGGCTTTGTCAGAGAGGAAGGCTTCAATCAACCGTAGTCTATCGTCAATTGTAATTCTTGTTGTTGTGCCATTGCCAGTGCTGGTGTCTGGGGCCTGGGTAGAGTCCTTGATCCTATTTTCACAGGCTGTCTTGTACCTTAAAAGAATACGTTGGAGGTATTCCATGTCAACAGGGGGCAACTTAAATCGGTCCTCTGCCAGCAACTGCAGCAGGGATGCGAGCGGCTTGTTTTTGTAACCTTTCAACGATGGATCTCGTCGTTTGATCTCATCTTCCAATACTTGGAGGGATGGTTTGTGTTGCCTCTTGTTATTGTCGAAAATCTTGTGGTTGAAGGGAAGAACATCTGTGGAAAAGTCAGGAATGTACGCAAAGCAAAGCGTAATCATAATTGATGTAGCTTCGGCTGGATCTCGAGTGTCGTCGTCTTCCATGTAATGTTGGAGTTCTCCAACAACAGGAACACGAACGTTGGCAGGAACAACTTCGGCATCATACAGATTACCGTCATCCTCATCAGAAGAATACGTAGCCATCTTTGAACCAAAGCTGCAACGAAGGGAGTAATTCAACCTTTGAGTACAAACAGGATGCAAGGATAAGAGTGGTAGGTGATCTTTTGAGTTGGAACATCGTACTTCCTCCTTGTTTTGTGTGGTAAAAGTAGCACTTGAACCTTAACCCATGTCTAAGACGAATGTTTGTTGACGTTTGACCTGACAGTGAAGCAACTTTGAAAATGTTGACGAATTTCGGAGGGCGAAGCCACAGGGCAAACGTCAACAAAAACGGGTTATGAGCTCAAAAATTTGTTGACGTTTACGAATTTTGGAGACAAAAAAATTACAACAATAACCCTCTTAGTAGAGCTAGTATAAAATTAAACGTGTTCCCACCCCTCATTGCCGAAATGCGTTCCCACTTCCCACCCCTCATCGAAAGGTTATGATACACTTACGTTGGTACAGTTTACTGTTAGGTACGGTAGGTACGGTAGCCCTACTGTCGTACTGTTGTATGCGTACGACTACTGGTAGTAGTCTACCGGTAGGTGCGGTAGTCTATCATACCGACGTTGTCCGGGGAGACACTGACTGTGACAAGATACTCGTGTATTCGAAGATAAGGTATGGCCATTGATGATGCATCCATTTTTTTTTGGCATTTTGTATGATACGGGACAACACGATGTAACTTCACGACGTCATTATTATTTATTTGTTTTCGACAAACGCAATCGTCTTCTGTTCATCCAACAATGATTAAGAACTACTTTCTAGTACACCGTCAAGGAAATGTGCCGTTGTAGCTGTTGTTGTGTCTATTGCTGTAACTACCTGTATCATACGTTTTTGACGACGATACGTCATCATTCTTGAACCCAGAGTCGGAACTTCCCCGTGGTAAATGAAATACTTCAACAAGACAGAAGGGGATCATGTAATTTGTGATTGGAACGATGCCACATAACAAAAGAAATATCTACTATCATCCATGTCGCATGTCGCAAGGCTAAGCCCTTATTGCTGCCGTGAATGCTGCAAAGGCATGGACAAAAGTGACAAGAGATGTGGTAAAAAAAAGCAGTCGGGGTGGGGAGTCAAGGCTGAAGTTGTGTTTGGAACATGAAAAATGATGGCCAATACCGACTGTGGCAGATTGATACCAATACGCAATTTTTGGTTTTTGAGAATGGTTCTGATTGATTGAAGCTGGGCTTCTTTCGCTGCCTCCACTCACTTCTCTCTTATATTGAAATTGGAGATTCATGCTGGTTGATCTTGCATTGAACCTCCTCCTTCGTTACTACTGACTGAAAGCTTTCGTTGCATCTAAAAGACTGATGATTGCTTCTCTTTTCTCCGCTGGAAAATAAGTGGATGAAGGAGATTGGAAGAATCCCAACATCCCCACTCTTGTTTCGAGGAATCAACATCATGCAGAAAGAGGGTTCTGTTTCGGTAAATACGACCTACCGTGAAACCATTAGATGTCGTTGCCTTGGAGGCCTGTCCCAAGAAGAGTAGTTTTGTACCGCCGTCGCAAAACAACAAATTACTACAGTGATAAGCTTTGAAAATTACAATCAACAGAGGATTGTTGTTGAATGACGTCGTCATCATCGTCGACACCCTTCAGACACAAGCAGGTACACGTTCAGAATGCCATTTGACGTGGCAAAGGACAGACAAATCACGTGATTATACGGCTCTGAGAAAGAAAGGCGTTCATTTGCTATATGCCATGTTGGATATCTTTGCGAGAGGACAAGGCTTATTGCAGACATGCGTTCAAGCAACGTTCAACATCATAAGACTGGAAAACTTCCACCTCACGGAAACTGCGGTAAAACCATAAATATTGGAGAAATATTGGGAAAAGACAACGAAGAAAGCGTAGAGAAGAATTGTGCCAGCCTTGGCGCGTGAGGCAGAGTCGATTGCGACGCGGTATGGGAGGGCGATGACGGTGGGGGCAAACAACTTTGCTTGAAGGAGAAGACGATCTGGTTTATTTTCCTCCAACTTTTACCGTCCGTGCTAATTACTTGAAAGTTTGAAACGACCGTCAACACAAACAACAAAGGAGCTTTGAGTGTTGCACCGAAAACGGCGGAATTGATGTCTTTTGGACTTCATTTTGGATGGCAGTCAAAATTACAGTACCCTTTCGACATCACGGATGTGACTTTCTGCCACTTTCGTTTCGTTCCTTGACCAAATGTTATATGCGTCACTGGAAAACAAACGACCGTCAAAACTGTCCGATAATACACGGTGGTTGGAGTGCGTTGATATTTCAGCACCCTGTGGAATATAATTACTTCACAGTCTGGGAAAACTGTTTCTAGGACACGACGTTTGGGAAGATGATGAGTCAGAATTTGGGACAGTGTTGGTGTGTCGACAATGATGTTGTTGTGGAGGCGAATCAATCGTCGAGAACATTCCAAAACTCTTTGATTGCACGTCGTAGAACTGAACATTAGCGTCAAAACTACACCAAATTTGCTCTTCCTGCCTTGCCCCGATCCAGAACTAGGCCCTCTAAACCATGGCATCCATTGTTCCAGCATCATTGCTTCGAATGTGGAAAGTTTGGTGCTGGAAATCTAAACTAAGGACCATGGACTTTTAGACAAAGCCCCAAAACAAACCTTATTCTTAATTTGCTCCACCACAGGACTTCTTGCAATCGCTATCAATCTCTTCATATTGTGAAGTACATTCCTGGAAAGAGAGGAGATTTTCGAAGTACTCGAAGAAAACCTGCTCATGCTGCATCCATAGATGGAGTCATAATGCCATCCAATAAAAAGGAGGACTAAAGACGCACCCGATCATCAGCTTCACGAAGCGTGAAGCCACGATACGACCTACGTCGAACGTCCCGAAGCTTGAAGACAAGATGATCCAACAATACCACTGCAAGTAACATAACGACCTACATCGTTGGTATAGATTGGCTCTTGAGTGACTTCAATCTGCTCACTCTCGGCAACAGTACGTGCTGAACAACGTAAGTATACATCATATATCGAACGCAGGTCGTTACAGAAACTTGCTTGTTCAATCAAGCGTCTGAATGTTTCTAATCAGGTTAAAAGGATCTAACGTCTGTCTCGTGCTGGATTTCTTCCCTTGCATCCTTCAGTAGGCCAGCTCCGTCAATCACATTGTTTTGTTTCTCAAAGTGCCCACTAACTCTCCGACTATCCTCGGATATTTGGATCAAATAATTCCTGCCAAACTTCTACAAAGAAGTTAATTCTGCCAATGTCGAAAAATTCGCATCGATAATCGCAAGACTAACGTTCCGAACTGGGCATCATTGTTGGACTACTTTTTTGACTGTATCAAGCGGATATCCGCACGATTTTTGGACAGAATCGGAGCCGCTTGGCTAATGTTGGCCATCAAGGTTTATTTCCTCTCTGCGATTTGGCAATCGCATTGAACAGGATTGTTATAAAATTTCAGAAACATCCTGCGGTACATACGTCGTATCTGCAAGAATATGATCATGGTCTATTCCTGTCGTCGTTTTTGTGTGGATCTGAAAAACGCGACCATTATGTAAAGAAATATCGCTGTGTCGTCGTTTCGGGGTTGATGAGTTGACGAACGAGAGACCCTCGTCGTTTTGGTGTGGATCTGAAAAACGCGACCACTATGTTACTGTAAAGACAAATTGCTTCAACGCTCAGTCACGATCCAATCACGAGTCTACTGCAAACGTCACAACTTCCAGGTAAATTTGTCTTCTGATCATTTGAGTCGGATTCTTGAAATTAACTGTAAAGAAATCTCGTATCTTTTCACTTCCCTTTCATCGGTTGATATCATACGTTCATAGTTTGAAATCGTAAATAGAGGTATCTTTCGCGAATGTCTCGTACGTATGATAGTACTGGGAGAATTCTCTCACAAGGTTCGCCGAAAAAAGAAAGTTACGATTCACAGGATTCACAGTCACTACTAGGGTAGTGATGCTTTCGTTTTTTGTTTTGTTGGAAAGACGACGGTTGCTGCCGCTCATCATACCGTCGCTACGACAAGACAGGTGCTCTTCACACCGTAATATTGAATACTGCCATACCAAGGAGGAACAAGAATCCTTGACAACTTTGGGTTGTAATATGATCCTAATTCTTTCGATGCTTCTTCTAGCTGCTTCCGCCCAACGAAGTCACTACAGAAATTGGAGAGAGAAAAATCGAATTTCTATCATCACTATTTCATGAACGAATTCTGAATTCCGAGTGCGTTCCTTTGCTGGTTTTCTTGGTGCGACAATTCATTGTTACTTATTCACTCGATTGGAGCTTAGGCCAAAGCGGGAAAAAATAATCGCCGTCGGGACTTCATCAACAGTTTCAGGATTCCATATCCAACGAAAACTTTTTCGAGAGTGTCCATGCCAACCACAAAAAGACGACGACGACGACGACGATGATTACGAGGTTATCAACGACAACAAGATTGCCATCGATACTGTTAGAGTTGTATCACTCGGTACCTCGGTGCCCCTCGACCAACTGTGATAAAAACTTTCAATAGAGAGATCCTTTGCTTGGCTGTCTCGAGAACACAAACATTGATGTGGTATCGGCCAACATGTAGAAATCTCTCAACCAGTGGGACTTTGTAGGTATTTACGATACACAAGTTGCAGCAATATTGTCATAAATGGAATGTGGATAACAAATATAGATGAATGTTGTACGAAGGCAAAAGACGGTCGTAACAAGGCTATCAGATACAGATTCGTTCCTCAGGGGTGGGAAAACCGTAACCCGTTCAAAGGGAGGGAAAAATCTCTCAAAGGATGGTCGGGGGGGATCAATCATCGAGGATGTTTAGATCGGACTATGTAGAATTATACTTTCACCTAGTGTGTCATCATCGGAGCATGGTGCGCATTGCGGCCGCTCTTGGAATCGGTTTAGAATGAGCTGGAGCGCTCAAAATGTTTCGCATAACCGTCAATTGGGCAACCGTATTGGTCTCGTTTCGGACCATCATGTGTGCCAACAACTTGTATAGACGTAATATCATCACTGGATCCTTCTGTTCGATTGTCCGAATGGTCGTAAACGGTAAGTGGTGCAACCGTACCAACGTTGCCGCACGGAAGATACCCCATGGTGGCTGTCCCGAAACAAATTCATTCGTTCCAACCACCCTGTGTGTTGCGTATATGTATGTGTATGTGTGACAGAGAAAGAGATTTTTTTTTCAAACAAGGGAAGCCGGAACAATTCAAATGAGAGAACGATCCCAAAAAAAGAATGGTTTATGTGATTTTCGATGAGAACTTACCATCCTGGACCGATCCTCGCCGATCCTCGTGCCGAGTACGCCTTTTCTCCACCAGCATAGCGTTTGGCTAGTGCCGATCGCCGTGCAATAGTACCTAACCGAGCATGTTGGCCCGTCAACGTTAGTCTGTTCGTGTCCTTGTTGTTGCTGCTGTTGCCTGGACCGATGGACGATTCCAACTTGTGCAGAGCCGAAGTTCCGAAGTACGAACGAGTGCGGGTCCACGTTGCATTGTCCGACAAGTCTCGTTCTACGCGAAGTGTACCGCTTTCTATGAAGAACAAGCCATGGTCGCCTTCTTGAATGACTCCTTTGTTCCCATCGATTTCGAATAATATTTGACCTTCCACCAAATCGATACGTTTCGTGTACTCTTCCAATGGAAGGAGTCCCTCACTGTAATCGACACCATGCAATTCGTCAATCTGTCGCAACGCGACATGAAATCCAGACATTTCATCCAACCTTCCCAACAGTGGCGGCGAAGACAAATCAAGAATATCACTCGTTTGCATTTCGTCCTTGATTAGAACGTCTTCGGCTGCACCCAGACCGCTGTCCAAGTCGGAAAAAAAGACGAACTGGCGTTTGGACCGTCGTAGGAATGCCCGATCTGGTTTGATCCCAGCTTTCGTCAAGGCTTTCTTTTGTCGCGGCGAAAGCCCACAAAGGTACAATTTGCAGTCATTGGTCTTGCATAGGCCTCGAATTTCCCCAAAAATATCCACCGTGGACGTATCCATTCCGGTAATGAGCGACAAATCGACAACCAAGATGGATGGCACTGGTGGAATGGCAAAATCGAGTCGTTGAGAAACGGTTATGTCGACCTCTTCAAACATGGTGGCGATGTAGTTACGGATCGTAGAAGCATTACCAAAGAATAGATAGTTTTGTAACACCAACACTTGAATGGCATCTCCATGGGTATCCAGCCACACGGATTGGATGAGCGACCGTTCAATGCGAGATCGGATTTCCAAACCGGTTGCGTTGTACTTGACGACACCCACCTGAAAGAAGGATGTCACAAAAACAAAAGTCGAAAGGGCGATTCCGAGAAATACCGCGTTAAGAAACCCGACAAAGAGGGAAAAGAAGACGATCAATGGCACCACGGACCATTCAATCCAACTCTCCATCTTTTGAAATGGCCGAATGAACCAAATAACAATGGTATCCACGGCTCCCAACACCAAGAGGGATGAGAAGGCAGTCTTGGGTATGAATCGAACAACTGCAAAGTCGGTGAAATAAAAAATCAGCAACAACAGGACGGATCCATACTGTGGAGCCGGATCGCCCGCTCCAATAGCGTACATAGTGTTGGATGTTGCGACAGTGGGACAACAACCGAATCCTCCACACAGGGAGACCACAAACAGGGCATATCCGTACTCTACAAAAACTTCTTCCAACGTCCGTTGTGACGGTTTGGCCCAAATTTCATAGTAATCCTGGGTGGTAGTAGGTTTCTTTTCCGTAGAAACAACAGCAGGATTATCACCGACCAGGTCTCCACTTGTTTCTTGCAACGAAGTCTCTGTGTTGGGTGAAAAGTTGACTGTTTTCTTCTTTCGGTTTTGCCCCCGGAGAGTCTCTTGATCGGCCAAGCTCATGGATAAAATTTCGACTTGATTCCGAACACTTTCGACTATATTTGTAGCTTGATGATACGCACCGGACGTCGCCCTTTTTCCCAATAATAAAGTCCCTTCATCATCGTCTTCACCGTCGTCATCGTCACCCTCGACCTCTTCCTCAACGTCATTGGATACATCCGGAGACTCAGACTTGTTTGTCGTCGTCGTTGTAGTTAATTGTGTTGTTTGTTTGATAGGAATACGTCGTACGAGATTCTTGACATTCTTGGTGAGTGCGGAGGCATGGATGGAACTCCGTAATAGGTACAAAAACGCCAAGGCGACCATGTTGTGCAATCCTTGGCCGACTGCATTCCAGTTCACGTTGCCATTGACAATACTTGCCCATGCTCCGAACGGTGTGGGTGGTAACGTCCATTCCGGTAATAACCGATGTATGGACGATGGTGTTGTAAAATTGGTAATAGTTGTAGTATTTACCAATTTTGTTGTTGTTGCTGTTGTGGCCAATTCGTCGTACGACCAAAACCAGTGATTTTGTTGTGCTTGTTCCAACGATGTTCCCGTAATCAACATTATAATGTAAAAGATCAACACGGTTGCGACAATCAACATAATGACAAAGAATGGATTTTTGGGCCCCAATCGATTCATCAGGATCCCCACGAATAGACTGGGAAGATGATGACAGATACTGTCCCAAATCAATGCTGGATTGGAATGGGGTCCGCTCAGAAAGACATCCTTCCAAGAATGTCCCGACGTATCGACGGAAAAGGCGAGGGCCCACAACAAGACTCCGACGGCGGAAAAGAAGCCACACAAGACACTGTAGGGCAAATACGTTCCCAAATTGGCAAGTTGAAAGGTAGCTGCCAGCCATAGGAAGGATCCTGCCAGTGCCATGCCAATGGCACTCAAGACGGCAAAGGATCCAAACCACACTGCCATTTGTTGTTGTGCGTCATCATCATCATAACCATCCTCAGTTGCTGCCGCTGCAGTTGCAACTATAATTTGATCGACGACCTTGGCGGCTTCTGCCAAAAAGGGTGCCAAGAACAAGTCGGCCGAAGGATACAATGCCGGGATACCTCCGTTGTTGTCGGTATTTCCCAATCGATGGATCAACACGGGACAACTGACAAAGATTCCGATAGAGGTCCATTTGGCCATGTTCCCCAATAATGGTGGTGTATCGTTTTCATTCCCATTACTGGTACTGCTGGGCCTGGTAATCGCACTACCATTGGCAAGACAAAAAACGACATGGTACAACAAGAACATGGCACTCCCTGCAACGGTGGTGGGGTAGGGTAGTATGGAGTAAATCTTGCGGTAGAGAGTAGTTGTCCAGCAGCAGCAAAAGAAGGATGAGGAGGATTTGGATGGTTGGAATGCTTCTACTTTTTGCTGTTGCTGTTGTTGTAATGACTTGTGTCTGGAGGCAGCAAAGAAGAATTGCGATTGCAACAGTGACGACGATTCTTGAGCCATGTCAACCAGACTGGCCGAAGAACTGTCCATGTCGTTGTTGTTGTTGTTGTTGGCATGAGTAATGGTTCTTTCAGAAATTTGCCGTTGTTGTGATGGTCCTAATAGTTTTGGAATCCTTGGTGGAGGAGATGGTTTTTCAAAGAGCGACGCCAAGGGAGACAATTGCTGTGGTCGTGGTGTGGATTGCATTATTATTTGGTTTCTACAACGACCAGACGATGATGGAGTGATCAAGGCTTCGGGAAATGCGGAGGATGATGCTTCTGTGAGTGTCTTGATTCGAACGGGAGTAGAAAAGGAGGTTTGTAACTGATTATCGACGTCGGTTCTCCATTCATCCATCGAATCCAATGTAGATTGGAGGGGAGAAAGATTTGGGGACGTCGATCCCAACAACAGAGATGATGTCCGTTCATTCTTCACCACGACGCTGTCATTTTCTTGTGGAGAGGATATATCGGAAGGATTCATTCTAATTGCAGGAGAGCAAGAAGAAGAAGCACCATCAGCAGAAACAGCAACAGTAGTCTCTGATGGAGGAACAAAAAGGTCCATCAAACCGGTACTTTCAGCCATGGGAGTGCTAATCGAAATGGACGTATCTCCGACCTCATCAACGTTGTTGCCGTCCAATCTATCATCTCTGTATGCACTACTCTCACTATCATTGCTCATGATGTTGTTGCTTTCATCATCCTGTACATGACAGCAGTCGAGGGAAGTGAAAGTGAAGAGACGATAGATGGAACGTAAGGCCCTTCGGAAGAAGAGGAAAAAAGGCGAGAGAATAATAATATAAGAGATGGATGATTTACTGTGAAAGATTCTTCATTCGAAGGCCGTACGAACCACTTTGACAGTAGTAGGGTAGTAGGGTACTTCGTAGAGTTATGAATGCGTATTATACTACGTAGTATTTATGACACAAATAGAACGTACGGTAATACGAGAGCAACAAATACCGTACTTGAAGTACTACCACCATGAACGGCGTATGATACGTGCATGAAAATTGTGACGTTCTATCATACCACGGTACTACGTACGACAGTATCATACGACTTACGGCATCTACTCTACCACTAACGGCACTAGGTAGCTAGGTAACGTACCTACCGTACTACCGGTAGTAGACAGTGACAATGAACATGTTTACAGTTAACTGTAAGTAGAGTAGACGACAGTCCAATTCCTACTACACAATCCGATATTCGATGGACCGTTTTACTACCCCATGGATTACTATAAACTCTGACGAATGGATGATTGAATGAAGGGATGGATGGATGGATTGAACAATATCATACGAAGTACATAACAATTATCAACATTTTGTAGACGGGACAATCCACAATTCACAACAGGAATTGACCAACCATGCGATGCGTATACAACATAAAATTATATTCCGAACCAATCCTCTCCGGTGTCCTCATTTTGTTCCCATTTTCTTTCCAACAACAACAAAAAGCAAACATCCAATGTCTTTTGTCTGTAAATTTTGCTTTTTTTTTTCTTCTTTCTTATGCCATTTTGCTCGAATAGCCGTACGAATTGCCATCGGCCAACCATTTTAACATATCGACCGCCATGCCCTCGAAGAACGGCGTGTTTTTGGGGATACACGCGACCGCCAGTAACTTTTCGGTCGTGTATGCAATTCCAGGACGCAACCGTTGGGTTTGATGCGTCGGACGGCTGTCGTTGTAATACAAGTACACGTCGACTGCCATGCCCTTGTTCCCCGCCAACGGGTCCCACAACATGACGGAGGCGTCCATCACTTGGGCACTCCGTACAAACTGACACCAACCACTGCAATAATTCTTTCTGCCTTGTACTCCCGCCGAACAATTCCCGATCAACACGTTCTTACCCAAGTTACGTTTGAATTTGAATCCTGCGATCTTCTTCGTGTCACTGCTCCAACGACCGATCGCACCCTCCACCGGAGTCATGCTGTAATGTTCGACCATACGACCCGACGAATCACTTTCGTATACCAAGTAACACGCTCCACCCTTGGGAGTCGGAGCATCCGTCGCACTGGGATACCCATGAGACGGATCAAACGTCGTCGACGACGACGATGATGACGGCAGACTTGTATCCACAGACAAAGCCTTTGGCTGTGGGGGTTCGGGTGGTGCCGATGGAGTCACAGGAACGGCAGCGGGCGGTGGTTCCGGTGGATGCTGCTGCTGCTGCTGCTGTTGGGCAATAAGCGGGGTAGGTGCTGGTGGATATTGATGATGGAGTGATTGTTGTTGCTGCGTATCTGAATGCTGTGGTTGTGCCGGTGTATACTGTTGAGCATACGGCGGTTGTTGAACGAGCTGCGCTGATAGTGGTGGTGGTGGTTGATACTGTTGCTGCTGCTGCTGCTGTTCGTAGTCGTGTGGCGGTACAGGCATCGCATGTTGTTGTTGTTGTTGCTGCTGGTGGTGGGCTTGTGGTGGTGTTGGATCTTCATCTGACACCTGCGATTCTTCCGGTATGGGCGGTACGGGTGACAACACCGCCGCAACACCTCCTCCGTCTCCCTCACTCAGGGCCTTGAAGACTGCCACGGCACCCAACCGTTTCGCGGCTTTGCTCCATTTCTTACCCTTGACGCCAAACAAGGGAAATTCGGAATGTTTCGGTACGCATGCCACGGCATCGACGGTCGCGGTTTCAAATTCACCCCGTTCGACCTTGCTGGTACGTCCGTAACAATACAAATAAAAGTCGACGGGGACACCGACCGATTCCAATACCGTGACGGTAGCATCCATACTTTTGGCTGCCTTGATGAATTGACTCCATCCTTGGTAGTAGAGTCTCCGATCTTGGACGACACCCGACGCACAGTTGCCAATGAGTTCCGATTGGGACAATCCCTGCGCTTCTTTAAAGATGGCAATGTCATCGGACGTCCAAACGCCGACGGCACCGACAATGGGAATTTCGCTGTAATGGATGTTCAATTCCCCGTGGACGGCATTGTACACCAAGTAACACGCACCCCTGCCCATGAATCGCTTCTCCCAAGACTTGTTCCGATCGATGCCACGAGTTTCGGGTGGAGAACGAGCAGTAGATGAAGATAGGACACCTACTTCTTGTTGTTGTTGCTGTTGTTCTTCTTCTTGTTGTTGATAGACTTGCATCCATGCCGGCTGCGATGGCGATGACGCTGACGTTGTGGCGGTAGAATTAGAAGAAAAAGTCTGAACTGGTGATGCTGCTGGTTGCATCATTTCCGTCGTCGTCGTAGGAGGAGGAGGAGGTTCGGTTACAGGGGGAGGATTGGATGGTGTTGTTGTTGTGACAATGGTAGTATTCACATTCGATTGGTCGTGGTCCTGATCAGTGGACTGATTCTGATTTTTGCTGTACTTTTCCAACGCATAATACGGATTGACCAACTTTTTCTTGGGTTGTTCCGATGGTTCCGGAGCCGGTGTGGGTGTCGACAATTTCCGTTGACTGGCTGGCTTCAAAGTGACTTGATGTAATATCGAATTGTTATTATTATTATTATTGGACGGTTCCCCACAAGAAGAAGTAGGAGGAGGTGGTGGTGCAGTCTTTTTGAGCGTCACAGTTTCCTTGAGTGTCCACGTGCCTGATGGTTCTGCCGTAATTGAGATTGGATTGCCCTGTTGACTGGTACTGGTCGATACGACGGGTGCCATACGACTGCTATGTATGATATCAGTAGTAGTAGTAGTAGTAGTTGTTGTTGTTGTGGTGCCATGGTCTGAAATGGGAGTGATGTTATGTGTCTTGGGTGTAATGGGTGTTTGTAACGGTTGCTGTAGATGATTTGGATGTTGTTGTTGCTGCTGTTGATTTGGATCGTGCTGTTGTTGTTGTTGTTGGGTATGTTGTTGAGGAACTACTACTACTGCCGCAGTTAGATTGTCATAGACGGCCGGATGGCTGCTACTTTCATCGTCTTCTTCTTGAATGGTTTTCGATGGATTGTCTACAGCTGTCGTTGGAGGGGAGTGTCGATCTTGTTGACGGATTTGTTCTTGGGATGATGGTTGCACCGTGTTGGTGTTGTTCGTTTTGGTCGGTTCCGGTGGTAGACCAAAAATAAGGTTCAAGTCACTTCCCAAACTCATTTCTTCTCCATAATTATTATTGGTATTATTGTTGTTGGTGGTGGTGGTATTGTTGTTGTTGTTGTTGTTGAAGATGGTTTTTGGATGAGAATTGGCCAAATGATCCGTAAGAGACGGATTGGATTTTTTGCGGGAGGGTGGTTGTGCCGGAACAAAGGATGATGTAGTGTTGTTGTTGTTGTTGTTGTTATGATGATGATGCGAACTGGAGGACGATGTCGACGATCCGGACGGTGATTGACCTCCCAATAAGGCTCGTAACTTTTGTGGATCGGGAGGTGCCGGTGGTATCACCAACAGTAGTTGGTCAGCCAATGATACAGTTTTATCGTCGTCGTCGTCGTCGTCGTTTCTACTGCTGCTACTGGGCAGATCGATCAAGAGTAATTGTTCCACTTGTACATATTGTCCCAAATATTCGACGTGTTGGTCCTGTTGAAGGAAGAATTGTGGAAATTCTCGACATTGACTGATACGTTGTAATTCTTGCGTCTCGTTTGGTTTACTCTCCTTGAGGATAATGTACGGTACCAATTGACACGACTTACATAACGCCATGGCCATGTCTTGATGTTTGGCTTGTATCTTCGTGGGTGGTTTCATGGTACACAACACAATCAATGTTTTATATATCATTGGATTGGAAGACGACGATACAAAGGAGACCATTCCCGATTTTCTATGGATCGTTGTCGTTGCTGTCGTTGCTGTTGTTGTTTCCGTTTCATGTTCATTTGTGGCGACAGTGGTGGTGGTGGAAGTTGCAATAGAATGATTGGAATCCGTACTAGTATTGAGAGTATTGAGAGTGGTTGTTGTAGTAGCAGTAGAGATTCGTTGTCTGGGACGTGCCGATTCTTCATCATCTTCTAGAAAATCCGTGTCTTCCGATCGTGATCGAGGTCTTAAGGGTGGTGGTGGATCTTCTTCTTGAAAGCTATCATCGTTGAGTGTATCAAAGTTGTTGTTGTTGTTGTTGTTGGTGATAGTAGTAGTCGTCGTCGTCGTGTCTTGTTGTCGTTGTTGGGAGGATGATTTGGACCGTTGGACGTAATTCATCGCCGATTCGACTGCATCCGTATTCAATACCACAAGATACTTGACGACATTTTTCAATTCTTCCAACGATAACGACTCGATCCATGCAATCATCGTCTCTTCCGTAGTTACAGCAGCAGAAGCAGCAGCAGCGGTGGCAGCAGAATTTGAGGAGAATGTCATGGTGATCAATCGAAAAAAAAATTGTTGTTTTTACAAAATAATATGTGCCTATATAATCCCCACTCCCTCGATAGTAGTATTGTTGTTTGTTGTTGTTGTTGATGTTGGTATTATTGATGTTGGTATTGTTGATGTTGATGTTTGCCGCTGGATTGTTGGATGGAGGACAGGATGGGACAGGACAGGACAGGACAGGTGTGCTGCATTTACAGATGAAGATGGACAGGACGGAACAAGTGTACTACCGGTAGCTATCATACGGTTGATGATCGATAGTACTACCGGTAGGTACCTACCGCTATCTACCTACCGGTAGTCGTAGTAGACAAAAATGGTAGTCGTGGTTGTATGATAGCATACATACGCAGTACTACGTGGTAATTCGTATAAGCTACACCGGTATGATACCGGTACATCATACCGGTACTACAGTATGCGGTTGTTGACAGCGAATATGGTAGGTCCGTTTCTATCATACGACGTGTGATACAGTCATTCAGTCATCTCATGATGTTGGCGGACATTTTCCCTCTTTCTATTACCGTTTTCATCCCCCAATTTCGTCGGGGAATCATCACCGAAAATGGTCGAGTGTGTTTTTTGTCCATCTTCATCAGGCCACAGAGCGGTAGAGTCGTACTCCAGTACTAGTCTAGTCGTATTATAAAAGTATCACGTATCTGCATACGGTACTGCGTACCTACCGTATTCACAGTCATTACCTACCGGTATCATACCTGTAACGACCGGTATTTTTTGTACTTACCGTACTCTCTAATGACTGTGATGTAATAACTGTAATAAGCATCATCATGCTGCAAGCTCATCTCCAGCTATATTACCACTCTCTGGTCTCTGGGTACCCGGTATTGGTCTATCGTATCCTCTTTGACATCGACGACGATCAATAATAAGAACCCTCTCCATCTGTCTTGTATGTAGTAGGATTATCATACTATCAGCATCGTTATCCTTCTCGCTCTTTATACTCCTCGACAATGGCCAAGAACAAAGTACGGTCCGATACGGTTATCAACTCACACGTCTGTCAACCACAGCACACCCACAACAATTCAACAACTGCTGTCATTCGAAGTAATTCTTTTCTATATTTTTACAATAATATGGATATTAACGTAGTTATTCTTGTATTTTTTGTTACCGGTAAATGCATCATCATCATCATCATCATCATCATCATCTCTCCCGTCGCCCACCACCCACCCCCGGCCGTCCACGCTGTATACTATTTTTCGTGTAGTATAGTATCAACTAGTTGGGAATATTGCTTGTGCCTGTCGAGATTCTGCAACAAAGAGTATACGACGTAGTATTTTTTTTTTTTTTTAAATCATCATGCCAAACTCGCCTCCAGTTTGGTATACACACCATTCGAGCAAACGAAGCAGGGACAGTCGGGATCGGCGGCACCACAGTCGCACGACGTCACTTCTTGATCGGCCGCTGTGGGCAAAACGTATTCACAAATCAATCCTTCGACAGCACAGGGTTCGTTCAAAACAGCCTCAAACGTTGGACAGCCCTGCGCCATGACAGCAAGGACAACCAACATGGACAAGAAAAGGGAGAACAACAAAGTCGTGATATTCTTCTTCGTCATCATCAACAACATCATCATCAACAACAACGTCGTTTCGTTTTTACAGAAGTTCGTTCGCTTCACACAAAGAGAGAGAAAGAGAAAGAAAGAGAGGATGCAAACAACGCTTGCTTGTGCATCAAAAAAGTCAACACGACGTGTAATATATATTAGTTGTATCGTTGCCCGTCCTCAAAGATATATGGCATGTCGCTTGAAGTTCCAACATAAGTGTTGAGATGATCCTTTCAACTTTACTTGACACGACAAATGACTTCCTGCAAGGGTCATTCTACACTTGACTTCGGAATGACTCCTTTGTAACTGGTACGTCGCACATGCCTTCTCAATGTAACTACATTGCATAAATAACGATGCATAGATATTGCGATGATCTGTCATATATGTTCACTATACCAAACATCCACTTAAGTGGTTCAAGACTCCAAAAGGTCATACACGATCGCTTCGTTCCATTTTCAGAAAAGCTGCCACGAACCACACAATGGAAACGTCAGCTTTTCCCTTCGAAGGGAACCTTCCTACGAAGTCTCAAGAATGCTTGGGCCTAGAATCTAAAAGTCCCAACGAAAAAGCTGTCATAGACCACGAAACGAACATAGCATCCTCAAGGCATCTATCGACGCCAATCATCAAGAATATGTAATCAAACTCACTATCCATCAAAAACAATATATTTGAACTCATAATCTTGTTGAGCAGTGAGATGCTTCTGCTTAATCACAAAGGTCCGTGTGTCCCCAAGAAAAGATGCCTCCCATACATATCAAAAACTACATAAGCTTTCGTCTGGGATACAAGCCCCGAAGTATATATATTTGAGCTGTAATAAAGGAATATATATGTACGTTGTATTTCCAGGGAGAAAAGACCATGGAGCTAGTAGACACAGAAGAATGCCTTTCGTCTCCGTTTCTCTCTCGAATCTAGAGTAGAAGTAGACAGATCGATCGATTTTTCCCTCTTCCCACAATCCAAGATATCCCACACTTTCTTGTTCCAATTCTACCTCTTGTTGCTTTGCCTTCGTTCGTAGTCGGAAACGCAACAAGTAATCTCAGAACAACGCAAGAGTTGTACTATCGATCATTGAATCCTGTCAGAACAGCAAGCATTCGCACCATCCTCGTCAAGCATCAAGCATCAGCCATGAAGCTCATCAAAACCTCTTTGCTACCTATCGTGGTGGCGATGACCAGTTTCAACTTGGTAACAGCCGACTCCATTCATCGAATCTTCCAAAAGGAACGCCGTCAAGTTGTTTTCAATTCTCGTCATCTCACGGGAGAGTGCTGTAAGTTTCCGTCGATGTTTATGTGAATTAGCAGTCGCTCTGAAAAACCTTCCAACATTCTGACAAATGTCTTACCCCTTTCTCACGATTCCAAAACTTTTGACTACCGAATATGTTTTTTTTCCCCGTTCCTTTTGGCATCAACAAATCAAACCTGCAACATGTCAATGATGTTGGCAGTGCCAATCTGTGTCCCTGAGACAGTCAAACAGCTGACTGATAGCCCTACTGAGTTGCCATCGTACAACCCCACCTTGAAGCCCACTGCAACTCCTACAGCAGGCCCCACCAACAAGCCAACAGCTGCTCCCACCGCAACACCCACTCCAAGTCCCACCAACAAGCCAACTGCAGTTCCAACGTCAGCTCCCACTCCAGGTCCCACCAACAAGCCAACTGCAGTTCCAACGTCAGCTCCCACTCCAGGTCCCACCAACAAGCCAACTGCTGTTCCAACCACAGCTCCAACACCCAGCCCAACTGCCAATCCTACAAACAAACCTACTGCCAATCCAACCCCTTCTCCTACAGCTCCACCTCCTCAGTGTGTGACTGCAATGGATTGTTTGAATCGTGATGTCTTTGGCATTCTCAACTGTCCTTCTTGTGTCAACAATGTCTGTGTTCCAAAACCTTCTGGCAATGGTAACTTGAATTGTTGCAAGCGTACCCCTGGAAATGACTTGGTCATCACCAATGGATGTGGAGCCAACAACATCTGCTTTGGTTTCAATGACAATGACCAATGTGAGGTCAACCAACATGCTGCTTACTGTCATCCAAGCTGTCCTGGGGGTAACCTCAATGCTGCCATGAATGCCATTGACCCCACCAAGTGTACAAACTTGGGCAATGACCAAGGCAGCAAGGGAATGCCTTTTATCTATGTAAGTTGTTTTGTAAAATTACGGATTGTGAGTGTCATTTCAGAATGCTGTTTCCTCACCATTTACTTTTGGAAACAGCCCCTGTCATACTGTGCCTGTCGTGATATCAAATGGAAAAACAACGGAAATGTGGATGAAATCCCTGCCTCGTGAGCAGGCCTCCCTATTTTCGGTGGCCACCGCAAATAACGAAAATAGCTATTTTCGGTGCATTTTCAAACCTCAAATTCGGTGCACATTCGGTGCACGCTATAAAATGCCTTAAACGTCAATGTTTTGTCTATCTTCTACTAGTAGTTTTATTCCATTAGGTCTCTGAGTTTCTTATACTGCTTGCAATGCAGTATTGATTCGAGGGAGAAGTCACTGAGGCTTTGCGAGTTGGGATCCTTCGTCCAATTGATCAAGGAGAAATCGGACTCAACACTGCTTGTACTTGGCATAATGCTTGCAATGGCCCCACAAAACATTCTCAATTGTTCAAACTCACTTCCAGGTTGACTTCAACACTTTTCAAACGATTGAACAGCACAAGATGCTTGGGCATCAAGCAGCATTTGTGAAAATCCAATTTGCTCCTTAAATGCTAGACGCAACTTACGAAACTGCTCATCAATGTTTTCCACCTCTGCCTCTGAAAATTTGTGCCCAAGTCGGATTCTTTGATCTTCCAAACAAGACACAAAGTCTCTCGAAAGTACTCCACACAATTCAAGGGGCAGCACAGGAGGTAAGTGATCTCCTGAGTTGTTACGACTGTCACGCTCAGCGCACACCTTAGATATTCCACTGACCAATTGCAGCTAGAAATTTGCAATTGTTGATATAATGCAGTCATGTGCCTCCTTATCTGCATCACTGCTGCTTGATCTTAACCCATCCATAGTTAACTGGACAAACCTTCCTACTTCATCAATGGAACTTGCAGCCTCCTGTCTCAGAACACAATAGTTGTTTAAGTGAAATCCATGTAATGGATCATTGTTAACAGCAGCCAAGAATGAAATGGATTCCTCATCTGTCATAGGGCCGTTGATGTAGCAGCGTTCCTTGATGTCAACTAGCCACCATTCCATCGAGGGTGTACAGGCTGGTTTCTTTTCAGAGAAGTGTTGAAACAGTCTGATACGGTTTGCTTTGAACCATTTCAAAACTTTACCCATTGATATCCAAGGAGTCGTCGCAAATGTAGGGCAGCTGCTCTTCATATGCTGAATGAGATTCTGCTGGCGCCGCAAATGTCCAGTCACTCCTGTCAATGTGATCAGGAATTTTTTGTTCATAAGCTGATTGAAGGCCTTTTTCACAACAAGGTCAAGTTGATGTGCACCACACCACACTCGAAAAATATTGCCATGACATTCATTTGACAATCTAGTACATGTTCCTTGTATGCATCCAGTCATGGTTGATGCACCATCAGTTGTTATACCAATGAGCTGATGTCTCCAGTCTGGTGCCAAGACATTCATCGTTTCAACAATAAGATCATACTGGTATTCTCCAGTGTGATGTTCACGCATTGGAATGGCAAGAATGTGCAAATATTCTAAGCTGCCCTTATAATAACATCGCATACGAAGGTCAAGGTAGGCTGTTCCAGCATTACTCCCAGCATCAATTGCTATTGCGAAAGCCCAGATGTCGTTGAATATCTCCTTCAGATATTGCAAATTGATGGCACATACAGTTCGGCAATGCTGTGCTACTTCAACATCCGAAACGGACCCCAAAACACCCATTCCAGTTTCTTCCTTGACAGATTGGTACAACTTGCTTGCCTTTTGTCGGATCGCCATGGGTAGCTGAAGTACTTGGCATTCATAGTCCTTTTCCGCTTTCGTTCGGCATGTTCATCTTCACGGCCGAAGGTTCGACAGAACGAGCAAGCCACGGTTGTCACCTCATTTGTAGATGGATCCCTTGTTGATACTTCAAGGCCGTATTTCACTATCCATTCCAAGTTGAATTTCTCCTTTGCGTTTTGTTTCCGCCATTGTTCAATGTGCTGTTAAGGGTAACAAGTAACAAGTACTGTCGTAAACAAGGTACCGGTAATTATCTCTTGTGTCAAGGAGTGGTTCTATGGTACGTTCTACAGTAGTGTTTCTGGCTACAAGACCCGGTAATTTGGTTGGTTTTGATACGGTTTCGTCTGGCATTTGTACGTGAGACTTCAATCAGCACCGAAAATAAGCGATTTTCCCAAAAACTTAAATTCGGTGTTTGCACCGAAAACAAGCTCGAACACCGAAAATAGGGAGGCCTGCTCGTGAGTACACTGTTTTGTGCACATGAATGATATGTATATGCAGTACATCCTTTGATTAGTTATGCTTACCCTCTTGTGCCAATTGTTTCAGTTGTGGAGCCACTATTGTTCCACCAGTCACATCTTCCCCAACACCTAACCCAACTGCAGCTCCTACTCCTGGCCCTACCAACAAGCCATCTTCTGCCCCAACTAATGTTGTAACTAATAGTCCCACCAACAAGCCAACTGCAGCTCCAACGTCAGCTCCCACTCCAGGTCCCACCAACAAGCCAACTGCTGTTCCAACCACAGCTCCAACACCCAGCCCAACTGCCAATCCTACAAACAAACCTACTGCCAATCCAACCCCTTCTCCTACAGCTCCACCTCCTCAGTGTGTGACTGCAATGGATTGTTTGAATCGTGATGTCTTTGGCATTCTCAACTGTCCTTCTTGTGTCAACAATGTCTGTGTTCCAAAACCTTCTGGCAATGGTAACTTGAATTGTTGCAAGCGTACCCCTGGAAATGACTTGGTCATCACCAATGGATGTGGAGCCAACAACATCTGCTTTGGTTTCAATGACAATGACCAATGTGAGGTCAACCAACATGCTGCCTACTGTCATCCAAGCTGTCCTGGGGGTAACCTCAATGCTGCCATGAATGCCATTGACCCCACCAAGTGTACAAACTTGGGCAATGACCAAGGCAGCAAGGGAATGCCTTTTATCTATGTAAGTTGTTTTGTAAAATTACGGATTGTGAGTGTCATTTCAGAATGCTGTTTCCTCACCATTTACTTTTGGAAACAGCCCCTGTCATACTGTGCCTGTCGTGATATCAAATGGAAAAACAACGGAAATGTGGATGAAATCCCTGCCTCGTGAGTACACTGTTTTGTGTATATGAATGATACGTATATGCAGTACATCCTTTGACTAGTTATACTTACCCTCTTGTGCCAATTGTTTCAGTTGTGGAGCCACTATTGTTCCACCAGTCACATCTTCCCCAACACCTAACCCAACTGCAGCTCCTACTCCTGGCCCTACCAACAAGCCATCTTCTGCCCCAACTAATGTTGTAACTAATAGTCCCACTAACAAACCAACTGCAGCTCCCACTAATGGAACTGGAAATGCTCCTCCTGCCTCCTACCAATGCGTTTGGCCAGGTGATACTGCTGCATACACAATGATTACCAAGTTTGATGCTACAAGTGCAGCTCATTCCTTCTACACAAAGCTAGCCATTGGAGGCACTTTCTATGATGGAGCACCAAATCAGAATGGAGTTGTTGGAGGAAAGGCATTCTATAGAGCACTTGGCTCACCAATGAACATGAATTTCAATGGAGGAACACAGAAAATCAATAGCTTGGCAGAAGTTCCAGTGGACTTTGCACATTTTGAATGGCTGGCCCAAAATATCAAGTCTGGAACCTATGGCAACAAGAAGGTTGTTGTACTTACAAGTGGAACCACAGGAAGTTCAGATGGATGCTACAATACTGATGACTTCCTCCCTGGAGGACAACCCATTGGTAGTGATGTTCTTGTTGTGTTCAACACAGCTGATGATATTTGTCTTACCAGAACATCTCTTGGTAGACAATTTGGCCCAACAATCTTAGCACCATTTTCTCAGGTTGTACTGATGGGAGAGGCTGGGTACATTGATGGAACTGTTATTTCAAGGACCTTTTCAACTTGTGGATCCAACCCTGGACAGTTGCAGATGCATGGAAAATTCTACTCTGGACCTATTGAATGCCCTCCCGCTGGCTCTGCTCCAGTGCCTGTTTCAGCCCCTGTACCAGCCCCTGTACCTGCTGGAACACCAAGTGGCACTTGTGCTTGTGACAACAATCCCTCTCAATTATCCTACAGCTTCAAGTGTGGAAAAGATCTTTACTACTGTGCCAGCAAGATCACTTCTATCTGCAGTAATTCCTTGGCTTCCAATCCTAGGTTGGTCCCACTGAATGACGCTGAGTGTGCACAGATGCAAGCCTTGAAGCTTGGAGAGAAGTGTTTGGTAACTGGCCCTGTGACCCAAGCCAAGGGCTTGTCTCACAAGGTCTGCTATACTTCTTTGAACCCTTTGACTGGTTCAAAATATGATGGAGGTTGTGATGTATGTTCCGGATACACAGTTGTTCCTGGTGCTTCAGCTGTTGCCGCCCCAATGCCAGGCCCCATTCCCAATCCCACCATGAATCCAACTCCCAATCCAACTGCTCCTAGTGCTGGTAGTGGATGCTGTTCCAGCAATGTAAAGGATTGTGACCAACCGGGATGGTGTTCTGAAAGTCAATTGAACTGCCAGGGTAATTGTAATGGTACTTGGCTCCCTAATGGTGCTCTCACCAACTGCCTTGCAAAATGGACTGCCTGTAGCAACAGTAAAGGTAGTACAGTTTGCTGTGGAGGTTTGAGTTGCCGGTCCCAGATGTGCCAGTAAATTATTTCTCTTCAGAGAAAATTGGTTTTATTACATTACTAACAGTAAAGTACTACACTGTCACATTCAACGATGCAGTGATATTACTCGGTTTGGATAGATCATTACAGTTAGTAGGATGGCATCTTCATTCAATTTGATCGTTCGATGAATCTTTGATCGAGCTGCAAGTTTGTTGGGCCAATCAAAAATCACGTTAATTAATGATCCTCCACTGTCTTCCTGATTTTTGATGACCTTTCGCAACATATATGGAGATTGAATGACCGATCTATGCAACCTTGACACGACTCTTTGAATTGTGTTGCTTCATACCACGGGTATTATGGTCTGCTTCTCCTCGACTTCTTGATTTACCCCTTGAGCTCATTATCTGCTGAGTTGCAACAGCACGAAACCCTGAGTAAACATATCATCATCGAACTCTCGTTCCTTAACAATGAAGTTCAGTTTCGTTGCACTACTTTCTTTCTCGGTTATGGTGGCCGTTGATGCTGCCGCCGATATCTATGATAAGATCTTGGATGAAAAGCGTTTCATTGTCTTCAACTCGCGTCGTCTTACTGGAGAGTGCTGTAAGTAAAACTGTTGGACGACTGTAGAGTATGTCGTTTCTTCGCGACAACTCTTCTTTGATTGTAGCATGCTGCCAATCGTTTCGTTGCTCCGAGAAAACACCGACCGCAAGATATTCCATCTCCACACTTTCGCTTGCACGGTTGTTTTGTTTCGATGACGTTCGTATACATGAGTCGAAGATTCTGACGACCCTTTCTTCTCGCTTTTTCTCCAGTGCCTATTTGCGTACCTGAGGATGGTTCAACCATGGACCCCACTGACAGCCTTACCGAAAAGCCAACGGGTGCTCCAACCAACCCACCCACCGCAGATCCTACCAACAAGCCAACAGCTGCTCCCACCGCAGGTCCGACCAACAAGCCAACAGCTGCTCCCACCGCAGGTCCGACCAACAAGCCAACAGCTGCTCCCACCGCAGGTCCGACCATCAAGCCAACTTCTGCTCCCACAGCAGGTCCTACCAACAAGCCAACCGCTGTTCCTACGAAAGCTCCGACTGCTAATCCAACTAATAAGCCCTCCTCTGCACCTACTGGATGTCCTGTCCCTATGACTGCTGAGTGTGTGACTGCCTTGGACTGCTTGAATCGTGACGACATCGGCATCCTCAACTGTCCTTCTTGTGTCAACAATGTCTGCGTTTCAAAGCCTGCTGTCAATGGTAACTTGAACTGTTGCAAGCGTACACCTGGCAATGACTTGGTCATTACTAATGGATGTGGAGCCAACAACATCTGCTTTGGTTTCAATGATAATGACCAATGTGAAGTCAACCAACATGCTGCCTATTGCCATCCAAGTTGTCCTGGGGGCAACCTCAATGCTGCCATGACTGCCATTGACCCCACCAAGTGTACAAACTTGGGCAACGACCAAGGCAGCAAGGGTATGCCTTTCATTTACCCCATGGATTACTGTATGACTCGTGACATCAAGTGGAAGAATGGAATGACTGGCCAATGGCTTGAAAATCCTCCTCTTCTCATTGGAACACCACCTGTGAATCCGAAGCCAGCCACACCTGCTGTATGCAATCCCCCAATTACTCCAGAGTGTGTTTTTGCTACTGACTGTATTGATCACCCCAATCATGATCCCATGTTCTGTCCTTCTTGTGTGTCTGGAATGTGTATCAATAAGCCTGAGGTCAATGGCAACTTGAACTGCTGCAAGCGTACCCCTGGAAATGATTTGGTCATCACCAATGGATGTGGAGCTAATAACTTGTGCTTTGGTTTCCATGAAGATGACCAATGTGAAGTCAACCAGCATGCTGCCTACTGTAACCCTTATTGCCCTGGAGGAAATGTGAAGATTGTGAATGGAAAGGAAGTGATTGATACCACAAAGTGTCTCAATTTGAGTAATGATAAGAAGGCATTGCCACTGATCTATCCTCTTGAATGGTGCAAGTTCCGTGATGTGAAGTGGAAGAAGAATGGTGACTTTGAAAGCTTCAACATTCCTGGATCTAGTTATGGACTAACTGATGCACCCACCACTTCACCTACCATCAAGCCAACCTCTGCTCCCACCAAGAGCCCAACACCCATGCCCATTTCCCCCACTGGAACCCAACCTCCTACTAAGCCCCCAACTCCCTCTCCTACAGTCAAGCCCAGTTCTTCTCCTACCACAAGCCCTACCCCTGCACCTGGTCCACCTGGTGTTGGTGGGACTGTTGCTGGAATCCCTACTCATCCAAGTTTCCGTGAGTGTGACACTACCAAATGGTCCTTCAAGTGTGGTGTGAATATCTTCACATGTGGTTTTGATCCCTACTACGGACCCATCACCACTCGACCTGCAGATATGTGTTCCTCTCAACCATTCACTGGATTCATTCGTGAGATTGACAACGATGTTGGATATGAAAGTCCCAACATTGGTCTCTGCCAGGAGATGATCACCAAGCTGATGACGAGACCTTCCGGTGGAACTGAAATCAAGTGTGGCGAAGTTTGTACTCCACAAGGTAATGGGGGCAACATGAAATGCGTTAGCAATGCCATTTCCAACTGGGTCTGCTACCCTCCTGGTGCCACCAAGAGCCAACTCAAGAAGGTCGATTGGAGCAATGGAGCTGTCGAGACCAATTGTGCCTGATTGTGATTGGATGAAAGGTACCACTAGGCGATAAATGATCTTTGAAGACTGGGAATGCATTGTAAAAGAAAAGAAAAAAAGAAGAAGAAGAAAAAGGTTCTTCCACAAAGACGAAAAAGGATACACTACAAAATGATGATCGTGTGGTAAGACGAATGTAAATGAAACATTGGTTCGTAGTAGAACGAGACTGGAAAATAATGAAACTAAAGCAAAACGTTCTTTTACGAAAAGCCAAATATTTTTGTTGTTGTGGGGTCGACAGTCTCGTTACAAATCCATCGTGACCATGGTGCCATCTCATCCCATACACATCCTTTGTTTTGTTTTTCTTTTGCCGACTGTCGTTCCCAATGTTCGAATAAAAACATCCGCCACACTTGATACGGCTTTTCTCTTTCTTCAATCTTTGGCTTTTGGCAACAAACAATACCTCCCCCCCCTCCAAATTTGGCTTGGCTTTCGTACAATTATTACGACATCGTAGTATTTGTCTCCTTTGTTTGGCGGCGGCCCATGGAATAACAGATCACATCGATCTTCCAGTCGTCTATCGTGGGTATGTGAAAAAAAAAGTTACTGTTAATGAGTTGGACAAAGGAACATGTTTTATGTTGTTGTTGCAATTATACAGTCCTTACTGTTAGTTGTAAATGTATTCTAAAATTAAATGAAAACGGTTGTACTTTCTAGTTTGGTGAGACAAACCATCATCAGTCTGGCGGCGCACTTTGGAAGGAACTGAAACTGAGACTGTTCTGGTGTTGTTCGGCCATCGATTAAGAGCCATGTCGTTGGATGGAAAAAAAAGGGATTTCTTGGTCCATGGAAAAGCGTTATTCACTATTCACTGTCCGTAGAATCGAGCGTGATTCCACAAGATATTTAGTTTTTTTTTTGTCTTTCTCCTTTACCGAACGGTGGTGCTGGTACTTTCATTGCGTTGTTGTGGAATGAAATTGAAAAGTTTGTCCCACAATCCGACCGATTGTTGTCGTTGCTGCTGTTGTTGTTGTTGTTCTCGGAAGTATTGTAGAGTAGTTTCTTGACGTTTTTGTCGATCTCGATCGGTTCTGCAAACGGCCTCTTTCAATTCGAGTTTGGAATATCCTAAATCCTTGAGGATCCGTGCTCGTTCCAAAGAACTCAATACGAGCGAATCTTCGCGACGATGAGGAAAGGTGGGATCCAATACCGATACTGGAATCGTCTTGACGGATGTGAATGCCCATTCAATGGTGATGGGTACACCCCGACTCACAGCGGGGTTGTCTCCAATCGTCATGGGATAATCTCGGATTTCGATAGTAGAAAAGGAGACGTTTTTATTATTGTGATTCTTGCGACAACAAGACGAGTTGTTGGTACCAAGACTTGTAGTGGATCGTTTCAAAATGGACTTCGTAACAACGTCTTTCCTGTTGTTATTGTGCGGTTCGTCCATGGATGATAACGACAACGATGACGATGACACAACAGACGTCGTACTATCTCCTCGCTGTTGTTGTTGGCTTCGCATCTTTACTGTCTTTTGAAAACTTCCACCTCGCCAGGAAATCCTGGCGTTGTTGGATGGTGACGAATTTCGTACGAGGTGCATTTATATCGTTATGGATGTTCTTTTTTTTGGTTGATCGTGAGAGGAACCCTTCTCTTCAAAACTGTCGAAGAGGAAAGAGAAAAACCAATGATCGTGTACTGATCGTAGTGTAGTGTCCAGTCGAATATTATTACTGAACGAGGATACTCGTGTCTTTGAGAAGATTGTGTGGCATTCTACTCAATAGCTACCAGTAGAGTAGAGTAGAGTAGATGTGTGTTGTCGTGTTCTCGATGTAAGGAATAATCATAATAGTTGGAACGCAAAATTGATGATTCCAAGATGTGCTCTCTCTTGTGGTGCGGTGCACGATCAATGAAAAATTTCGCAAACAGCTTCGGTGTATGGACGAAAATATTGGACGTTCAAAAACCTCGTTCATGTGCCATGAGGAATGCCGATTCGTTAAAATACGTGTTTTGACATATTTTTAAAATGGGAAATACAAGTCAAGATTGGTGTTTCAGTTTGGTATTCGATGAACCTAGATGCATGACCTACACTCCGTAGTAGGATCATCCGAGCCGGACGACCATGTGGACGCATCTATGATTCCACACCAAATTCGGAGTAGCAGCATAAAAAGAAGATTGCGAAGAAGCAGACAGATGTGATCCGACTCTTTCACACCTCTCTTCTTGGTTGGCCGATGTATTGACTGTGAATCCACGTTTCGAAATAATAAACGATCGATCTTTCGTCGGAAATTTATCTGTCAAACACTACTACCATACCTATTATTATGGTATAAATACTACTACTATGCACAATAATACTTCAAAATATTTTATAATAAAAGCACGAGCGATGAACATGATAATAATAGAGAAAAAATATACGACTCTAGTAGTATTATAAAACAATGCAAACATCGTCGTTCAACGACTCCTGCTACTACTACCGGTACTCTTTATCTCGTGGAACGAGTGCTACCGTACTAGGACATTGTAGATATTAATAGTTCTGCAGGCAAGCCGTACATAAACCCAGTTGTTGTTGTTGTTTCAACTTCCGTTCATAGGCGGCGAAGGTACTTACTAGTAGGAGCTCCATAAAACAAAAAAGATGGAACGCCCTCCGTCGACAACGGGAGGGATGAATTCCGGATAAAATTTTTTTAAGAAGACCGACCAACTACTGCCAACGGCCATTCGGAAAGTATCTCTCAAAATAATTTTTTTAACCACTTTGTTGTTGTTGTTGTTTTTATCCGTCCAAACAATGATTTCATCAGCAAAAATGAAAGAACAAAAATGGCGAAAGTCAGCAGTCGGCCATTCCGACGGTATCTTAAATGATTTTTCAGCCACATTTGGTATCGTTCCTCGTCCGAACGATTTCATGAACGATGGAAATCAAACGGCCGCAAGAGACAGAAGATGATACGTCGGATGGAATGACCGGTCGACACTGGGAGAGTTGAATTTCGCATGATTTTCCAAGACCTGTATGTACAACTGTCATCGGCCATTTTCAAAGGAGTTTCCCGTATTGATTTTCTGCCTGGTTTGTTTGGTTCCTCGTCCAAATGATTTCATGAACGATGGAAATCAAATGGCAGTCAAAGTCAGCTGGTAGTACACAGTGGTTGATATGCTCAGTCGACACTGGGAGCGTTGAATTCCGAATAAGTTTCCAAGACCGTCCAACGGCAGCTGGTCATTCCACAAGTAGTTTATTGGGATTCATTCACGTTGTTTTCACACTTTTCGCGTCGGAATGATTTGATGGAACAATAGTAAACAAAAAAGAGTGCTCTTCTGTCGACACTGTGAGCTGTACTGACTGGACCGATAAATCAATCCCACATAAATCTCCCGAATCGTCCAACTGCTGCCCTCACAAGCGTATCATACTGATTTTGCTGCTGTCACCTTTGAAAACCATTGAGAGATATTCCACCACAGTCCTTTCGTTGCAGAGATATTCCACCACAGTCCTTTCGTTGTTTTACTGTTACGCCTTTGTAACAGTAAATAGGGTTCCAGTTAGAAATGTTGGCGATGCCGGCGACTTATTCAAATCTTCCGACCTGCCATATTTCCCGTTGGAAGTCGAGTTCTCCGGTTTCACAACGATCGATCGATCGATCGATCGATCGATCGAAATGTCCTACCGGTTCCATCAATGAAACAACTGCTTTTGAATTTGCTCCATACCTCTAGCTAGCTAGAGTAATAGTACTTTGATTATTGTCGTGTTGGCAATGCGACAATGATATTCTACCTACTTCAGCTACATTCGCTTTAGCAATACAATAGTAGTGTACGAGAGCAGCAGTGTGCGTACTTGCCGTATCGTCGTTTTTGTCCTTTCGACAAACACAGTCGAGACAACAGAAAACCACAACGAACAACCTACCTTTCAACAACGTCAATACATCATACTTACCATGGCCGACCGCAACGAACGGCATTTCCAAGAATTTTACACCCCTCGAAGGTACTGTGATTGTATCATCATTGTCATTTTGACGACAAGATTTACTGTATGGCTTTTTTTTTCATCAAGCATCACTGACAGTGTTACTTTCTCGTGTTTATCCATCTCTCTCTCTCTGTCTTATTTTTTGGTATGTAATAAAAACAAACAAAGACAACGAGCTGACAAGGAGAATCGTCAATGGAAAGAGAAGAAACTTTATCAACATCATGGTCAACAACAACCGTACAAAGAAAAAGAAGATGATGAAGAACAGGAACAAAAGATAGTCGATCATCATTTTCGGCAGTTTCCTCCATCCACTACTCCCAAGAAACGGTTAGAAAAAGACGATGACGATGAAGAAGGATGGAAATATTCAAGTTGTTTATCCTCCACTTCCTCAAAGTCGTCATATCGTTCGGTTACAGAATCTCAAAGACGCGTCCATGTCCATCATCCGACAGAAACCACTGTCAACACCACCACCATCACCACAACCGGACCACAACCAAATGACGATTCGTTCGTTGTCGATCACTGTCAACTACATCCTATTCTTCCCAAAACTGAGTTTGCGTTCTTGTCACCTCCCACCAGCAGTACAAGAACATCGGTCACATGGGCCTCCTCCAGAAAGACGTCTTGGACGTGTCCACCTGGTAGCAGTAAGCTACTGAGAAAGCTCCATCAACAACGCATGCAACGGCACGAACAGGATGGCCTTATCATAGATACCGCAATGAAGAACACACACCAACAGCATCAATGGGTATCTCCTTCTGCGGCGGTAGGATCGTTGTTACGCCCTGTAAGGAAGAACCGGTTGTTGGATACAGGAGCAAAACGAATCCCGGTACTGTCCCCAAGCAAACGTACCACATCAACAACAACATCATCACCACCTCCGTATTCCAACCAGTACAACCTTTCTCGTCGCGATACATACTTTCATTCGTCTTTGGTGAAAGACAGTACTAAAACAACCTATACTACCGGTAGATCTCAACAACAACAACAAGTCGAACGGACTGGCTTTGACGGTACCAAACAAACACCATCCATCCAACTGTTGCAATCCACCCATGAATCTCGCAATCAACGGTACTACGAAACGTTAACTACTACTCCATCGCCAACGATAGGCACACCCGCCACAAGAAAGATAGTATCATCAACAACAACATTAGCATCCCAATCTACCACTTCCCAATCAACGAGTATGGACCTGCACATTCCATCCCTATCGAGTTTCCAAACGGACACTTTAACGCCGTACCGGACTCCCTCCCGTAGCAGCATCGTCCGATCAACCCAAACAACACCCAAAAGTTCGACTGCAACACCGATGAGTGTAGCGGGCAGTACAACATCCTCTCGTGGTTCTCTGCAATCCCTATGGGATGCACTGCTGCCAGATGGGACGTCCTTTTCATCGACCACACCGCCACGACCAAGTATCGACTCGGCAACCGTACGGTCCAAAAATCCAATGGCTTCCATATTCGCTGCCATGTCATCTCCCATGTCCAACACAACCAAACTGTCGTCGTCATTGGAGTTGGGTGAGGAGGAGGATGACAACCACAACAATGACAGCGCCACCAACAACAACCGATGGAGTCGTAGTACTAGTCCTGCCAAGTTCATGACGGTCGAATCACAACAACAACCTCAACTTCCCCATGAGGATGACAATAGTAATGATAACATCATGATACTCGCTCGTCCCGTTCCTCAACGATTCGATTGAATGGAAATAGCACAACAACCCTGGTACGAACGCTGGCAGGAGCTGGAATGGGCACGAAAACATTTTTTCAAAAAAGAAAAAAAGAAACATTGGTATTATTGTATGAATGCAACAGAAATAGTTGATAGTGAGAGACTTTGACGAGTAACTTTGTGTACACGTCCTCGCCGCGTTATTCACAGTCATTTACGGTACTGTAACAGTTGTAAGTAAGAGAGTGTATGTTGTATCGATGTCACAGTCAATTCATATGATCCCAATCGTCACCCGAAGGTTTGATTCCTCACTGTATAGGTATAACATCATCTGTATCACATATTATTTTGATTCCTTACTGTAGGTATATCATCATCTGTATCACATGCGTGTGCAAGCCTGAATTCATTCCATACCAGCTAGGTACCGGTAGTATACATTATTATTAGCAAAGCTTCTTAACAAATAAACGGTCTCGCCCGCTATTCATTTAAAGTAGTAGTAGTAATAATAATAATAAGAGAATGTTGTTTCATCCACATCGTTCACTGGTGGTGTTGCACGAATACACCTAAAACAAACATCAGTCAGTCTTTTATCAACCGCATGGGAAACAATATCATTAGTGTACCGATCAGCGCAACGCCGATGGTGTGTGAGAGATTCTGTGGATCGTCATGATATTATTATAAATCGTTCCGTTTTCTCTCCCTCATACTATTCAGTCCAATAAATCATAGCTTGATACGATGGAACACATCATCCATCATGACTACTCGGTGGTGGTCAACTGACGACGGGCACGGACACGGTGACGACGATTCAAACGACGATCGCCGGGTTCGTCACTCCAAATGGCATCCCAGGCGTTAAATGCACGAGTTTGTGAATATCCGTATCCGTTGTCCATTGCTTCGTCATGGTAGTCTGCACCTGTGAAATAGGTAAAGTATACGTGGGCAGGGTTGGTGAATCCAAAGACTTCTTCGAACGAATTTCCTTCTAAATATCGTCTTCGTGTACGCTTACCTTTTCCGGAACCCTTTCCGCTACCTTTACCACTGCTCTTTGATCCTTTGGATCCTTTTCCAGATCCCTTTCCGTCATCGTCGTCGCCACTGGCCTTAGATCCTTTGGATCCCTTGCCAGATCCCTTGCCGTCGTGATCAACATCAGTGCCATCTACATCGTCACTGTGACCTCCCTTTCCGGATCCCTTTCCGTAATCACTGCTCTTTGATCCTTTGGATCCTTTCCCGGATCCCTTTCCGTCATCATCGTCGTCGCCACTGGCCTTAGATCCTTTGGATCCCTTGCCAGATCCCTTGCCGTCGTGATCAACATCAGTGCCATCTACATCGTCACTGTGACCTCCCTTTCCGGATCCCTTTCCGTAATCACTGCTCTTTGATCCTTTGGATCCCTTTCCAGATCCCTTTCCGTCATCATCGTCGTCGCCACTGGCCTTAGATCCTTTGGATCCCTTGCCGGATCCCTTTCCAGATCCTTTGCCATCGTCACTCTTCGATCCTTTCGATCCCTTTCCGAGTTCGCGATGCCCTTGTCGCTCCTCATTGTACTCCATATTATCTTCATCAACGGCGAGACTGCGTCGCTTGAGATGGAAGACATCCGCCGCCTCTTCCTTTCTTTCATCCTGTGCAGTGTAGTGATCTTCCATCTCTTCTAGTGCTTTCAGATCAACGCGGCCTTCGGCCTCAACAACAGGACTGCTGCAGAAAATGACAAGCAATAAGACACCCATGCATAGTGTAACAATATTAAAAGAAATCTTCATTGTCGGGTGTGAGATGGTATAATAACAAGTTTTCGATTGGATATTGTAGACAGCACGATGTTTTGTTTGACTCTGCTCTGCACCTCGGTTGTGAGAATTTATGAAAACGAGAAGTAGATGAAGAAGCGGTACAGCAAAAAATATGAACAGGAAAGAAAATTATGCAGAGAAGCGAAACAGAATGTGACACGTTCTACGTGGCCTCCAAGAACGTTACTGGATGCGAGGATGGAAGGATCCTTCAGCGAAATAGTGTTAATATCAACGGGAACGATTGACTGCTTCTCGTACAAGGCTCGTGTCCACCGCGTATCGTTTTTGCCGAAGAGCCTCGACGAATCGATTCTAGAGCGGTTTGCAACCTTCACTCAGCAACTAATTAACCAGCAGTAGACTAGTAGTTTTGAAACGGTTTACGGAGAGAATCAATTCCAAGATACACGTGCTGTAATTTTGGCTTCTCCACAAAAAGGTCATGTACGAATGATATCATTTAAATGAATAAATGAGATGTATTTTGGTGGGATTGAGATCATGCTAGTTTTTTCTTCATGTGCCTACCGATCGCGCAACGGCATCACATTACTCATGGTTCGATGCACATGCAGGAGAGGGGCTCATACGACATAGGAATTCGGACAAAATCCGATTGAACGTTTCTTCTGCGGAAAACAATTTTGTTATGTGTATTTCGTTTTGGTACACCCTTGCCAACGCCACCTCTCCCTCGTCTCTTCCTTGGGATGACGCACCTATACCTTGGTAGAGAAGCTACGCGACGAACCGGACGACGCACCACCGTCATCTTCATTCGTTTCGACCACTCTCTCCACAAAAATACGAGTCGTGGATCGAACCAATCTCGCCGATGGCAGAAAGTTAACTCACAGGCAGAGGTGAGAACAAAGTACAAAAGCAATATTATCACGAAATACACGATTGAACGAAGACCAAAATTGGGAGCAAACAGTAGTCTACGCTCCCTACCGTAGCTAGCTAGCGGACCAGCGTCTCTTCGACGTTCTACGAACAAAGGTGGGAACAAAAATGAGGAAACCGAATATCTGTCAGTCCGCATTAGGTGCACTATAATTAACATGATTCACTCCCTGCCAAATTCTCACCCAGGTTGTTGCACGAGCTACATAGCACATATTGTTGATCCGTGGAGTGTCTTCTCATTTACTTCGGGAAATGGTCGACTGAGAAGAGATAATAACACGTCGACTCTCTCCAACTACACTGAATAGTTGCTTACATCAACAGAGGTATTTCGGTATGAACAGAGTGCCGGGATTGCTACGAATGCTTAACCTATTTTTAGTAAACAGTAAATTGTATGGATTATGGATTAAGATTCGACTTCAAAACAAATCGTTTTCGTACTTCACAGCATTGACTGTGAAGTCATAGTCAAAGTCCTTTCGGAGTACGTCGTAAGGCAGAACTTCTATTAGCTAGCTAGGCATTCCGTTGTCAACCTCGTATTGTCCTGGTCCATTGGGCATTCGGCAAAACGTATTGTCTTTATTTCTGTAGGCTTCGTTTGTGGACGTAGCCGTGGGCTTGGACATGTCCACATGAATTTTTTTTACTTTCAGCGTGACACCTCTACACAACGCAGGGGGTGGACAGGTGATGTCAGGCTTCACTTCGTCAACCCATTCGTTTAACTTGGATGTGAAAATTGGTTCACCACAGTCATTAACTTTGACTTCTTCGTATTCACAGTTTTTCCTGCATATCGGTTGAGCTGGCTTCAACGTACGAAGGGAGCCATGTTCCTGCTGGATGTTCTCATCATAGGATGGCACGGACCAATTTTTACAGTAAAAGAAGAGTTGATAAACAGAGAGAGTATAAGAAAAAGGCTGTTATGAGAGTTTTGCAAAACGAATGGAGTTTCGACCACAAAGAAGCGACAGGAATACGGCAATGGTAATAGCAACAATAGACGATGACGTAGCATGTTCAATGTTCGTCAGTACGTAATACACGATACCTATAGGAAACTCGTACTTCGTAATACCGAATGTGCTGACGTTTTTGATTTGACAACAATTAGTAGGTGATAGGGATAGGGGAGATTCCAATGTGCCAGCAATAAAAAAACGGAGGTACCACCATCAACGACACCAGCATAACATTTACCGTAGTAGTACTACCGTACAATATTATTATTTCCAAAAACACGTACATCTCCTCGAATAGCAGCATTGACCAGAGAGCCGCTAGCCGTTGCGGCAGGCAAGACCAAAAGAAGGTTTGAATTGACTTTCATGTTGCGTTTTGATTAGTAGGTTGATAGCCAATCGTCATTATCAAGATTTCTACTCTGCACTCTGCACCCCCAACAAAAACAGATGATACATACAAACCAATACTTCGAAGTATTCGGTAACTTGCAGGCGAAATTACGATGGAGGAAACGCCGACAACGGTGCGATAGGCAACTTCCTCATTCGTAAGAGGCAATACGAGGGTCCACACAGCGAGAAGTCTTTGAACTGTTTGATGAGTAAAGAAAATATTGCAGCACCAGGCCTTGCATATGTCGAAAGTGGTGGCTTACTATCGATCTTACGATAGCTGCTGCTACTCAACTCGAATCAATGCGGATCCTGTCAAAACGTCCGTTGTTGAATCTGAATGGCGATGTCAATAATGAATGCCAACAATAAGCGCATCGAGCACAGAGGCACACGAATCTTGGACAGTGGAAAAGAATATCCAACATTTGAAATCATTCCAATTCCAATTCTGCTGGAAATAATACTGACACTGCTGTCTGACCATGCCAGTTCACTATCGACAGCCACAACCCATGTCTCCGCCATGCGTCCGACTTATGTTTGCCTACAAGAGTTTCGTCTATTCCAAACATCTCGAAAACACTTTCCATTTACTGGGACACTGTCAGTCTTGGATTCAAGATCCATAAAAGAGAAGTTTGTAAACACGCTTCGTTCAGTATATAGTGAAAAGAGTATAATCATTCCGGGAAAACGTTACTTTATACCGTCAATAATTGGCTGTGAGTGACCACCAAATCTGGAGAACCATAACAAACAACGACTTTTACGGGGGTCGGCATACGATAGGAGCGACAGAAGACAAAAAGTGTCTGTTAACGGGATGTCGCCTCCGTTAATTTACGGTTCTCAAGACTGTCGAAACGGCCTCTCACATTCGAGTTTTGCAGCACAAGCCGTCATTTTTTTCTCAAGACCCAACGATACAGTTGTCCGAACGAGCATTCGACCTTGATGCGATTCCTGCCATACACTTGCATATGGCCAACAGGGAATGTAAGACTAGAAACCTAGCGGAAGGGGTTGCTGCTCCCAACGACCCATTTGGAATGAATCGTAAGTGGTGATGATGTAGATTGTTTCAAGAATAAGTACAAGCTACTGCCAGTAATAACGGTGCTAATATTATTGTGTACTTAAGAAAATGTAGATTGCATGTAGCGACTCGTATATGTCGCATCGCTTGTGATTTTTTTTTGGTTGCAAAAAGGGTCGTTTCCATTGAAATCCCCATCGACGATGATCTTTTGGTAATGCCTATCCGTTTACAACGCCATCGTAATCATCGTAATCATCATCATCATCATTGATCTCTCCGCCAGGGGAACAACACTTGAATCTCGATAGTTGACGATTGATCGTCATCCTAATTATGTACGAAGTAGGTATGAATGTAATCTGAGAGTAGACTCATTCGGAATATGTAGCAAACAGTGACAACCATTCCCGCCATGACCTTTAGTTCTTGGTTTTTGGTCGTTGATTTCTTCCTTTAGCACCGTCATGGCTATCTTCTTCCTTCTTTTTTGGAACAATCCATCCATTCATCCGACTCGACCTCTATGTTACGTCGCCTATTCTGGAGTACACATGGAATCGGTACACGCTGGGAAGTGTTCCACTGCTGTATGGACGATCACACAACAAGGCCCTCCTACCACACAAGCCGAGCTACCAGTGTCAACCTTGTATTGTCCTGGTCCCTTTGGCATTCGGCAAAACGTACCGTCTATATTTTTGTAGGCTCCATTTGTGGACGTAGCCGTGGGCTTGGACATGTCCACATGAATTTTATCTGCAAGCGTGGCACCACACAAATGATCGGAAGCAGATCCGTCCGAATGAACGGTTATAGTACCGACGTACTTGCCCGCACCGGGTGGAACTTTTTCATCGGAAGCTCCAGCATACATATCGTAGCTTTGTTCACCGTCGAGTTCCGGAAAATACGAGCCCCAACCCCAACTGCTTTTGAGATTGTTTTCTCTGAAGCCGTACGAAACGCCCGAAACATAACCAAAGGCAGTGTCGGATGTGGTATCACACTTGGCCAAAATGTCGTAGCCACCACAGGAAACGGTCTTGCTACAACCCTCAGCATCTCGAGTATATTCCCAATTGAGAGTAACGGGCTCGGACATTCCACAATATACGTCCTCCAAGACTTCGGGATTTGTCATTTCAGCATCGCCTTTATCATCCTCATAGCATTCGTCAGTGACGGTAGGTTTGGGTAGAGAGTCTGTCCAATTGGGGTCACAAGGATCGACTTCGATGGTGCCATCCGAATCTTCGATTTCACAAATAGGATCCGGAGTATTAGCCTTCAATGTAACGACGCAATCAACAAAGTTGCCACAATTATCTGTTGCCGTTGTTGTCACGTCTTGCTCCTCATTGCATGTAAAATCAAGGGTCGTACTACCAGTAGGCTCGACGACAGGGTCATCGCAGTCTGACTCGTCCGTCACCTTGAGAGAAGAATGATCAAAGTTGTATGACCTTACGCAGCTACCCAACTGGATGGTTTCCGTTGGACAATTTTGAAATTCTGGAGCTATGTTATCGTTTGTGAAAGTGAACGTTTGTGTACAGGATCCTTCATTGTCGCATGCGTCTGTGGCAGAATATATGACAGTCACCGTATCAAGACATTTCTCCAACGTCACTGTGGCTGGTACTGGTTCCGCGGATATGATGTCGAGACAATTATCCGTTCCAGGGATAGAAGCAAGGTCGAACGAGGCAGGACAATTTGTGGTCACATCCTCTGGGCAGATCAGGACTGGTGGTTCCGTATCACGCAGCAAGATATACTGTTGTTCACAACTTGCGATGTTATTACAACCATCATTTGCCGTAAATGTCACCGTCTCTGTGTCCTCACAACCCACCAAAGTGACTTGTGTAACATCAGGCACCGGAATAGGGTCAGGTTGGCAATTGTCTTCCGCAGTCGCCGTGCCAACAATGGAAAAAGTTCCAGCACATTGGACTTCGTGAGCGGGTGGACAGGTGATGGTGGGCGGCTCTTCGTCTTTCCATGAAACTTCAATAGGTGTCTTGATTTCTTCACCGCAGTCACCAAAAGTTATTTCGTTGTATGTTACAGTCTTTACGCATCCAGTTGATTCAGATTCAGCTGGGTCCAAAGCACGAAGGAAGCCATGTTCCTGCAAGTCATAGTAGTATTGCACGCAAGATATGAGATCTGAAGAGTCAACAACAACCAAAAGCGAGGTTGAAGAGGTATTTGAGTGTGCCAATGCGCGATGAGTGTGCCAATGCGCGATAGACACGTTCTGCGTGCTGCGTTCTACCGGGACTACCGTCGCAATCTCCAGTCCCCAGCAGTGATGTCGTATATATCTATATTTACATACTGTAGTATCGTGGAACAATACTCAGCCGTCATATCATAGAGAGGATCGAGAGACCAGCGATATTGAATATGGGAGAATCATCTGCAAAACGCAGACAACCCAAAAACATGTCCAAGAAAATACTTTAAGAAAAATCACAAGAGTACTTACATATCCTCCAGAAGCATTCACCAGAGAGCTGCTGCCATCGATTGTGGCAGACAGGATCAAAAGAAGGCCCGACTTGACTTTCATGTTGGGTTTGTCGTTTGTTGTTTGTTACTGCTGGTTGCTACTTTTTGTTCTGTTCTTTGTTTTTGTTTTTCACCCAAATCATTTTATGAGATAGTACCTTCTTTCGCAAGTCAAGCCAAACAGTTCAAAGGAAAGTGAATATCAGAGAGGATGAGAAACAACCCTTCAAAAACGCGAAATGAACGAACATCATCCAGCACAAAATTCCGATCCTCGCTTGATATTTCAATGTAATTTAAGAAGCGGCTTATGAACTATTTCGTCCTGGGAACCCATCCAAGCACGAAATGACACGGGAACTTCTCAACATCGACCGGCAACCCGAAACCCATACCAACGATTCGATACTCAATGGTACAGGAGAAGAAGAAGGCTCCTTTGATGTAGCGGTTTCATGGGAACCCGGGAGAATAAAGAACGCAGCATCAAACCGGGATTCTTTTCACCGCATGATTTAAGAAGGAATCTTTTGCTATCTTTTGTCGTAGAAAATCCACTCCGTGACGAAGTCGAAGCGTCGAAACTGAGCCAAAACCCGATCTTTGCGTTGGTCCCTTTATGATAAAGGAGAACATGCAGTGCTTTCCTTAGTTTGGGAACACTGTATCTTTTATGCTCAAGCTAACTAACCGAAAATCGGTCCTCGCTTCGTATAGGAATTGGCGAAAGGGAAGGTGATTTTGGATCTTTGTCATGAGAATGTCATGGGAACCCAGTACCCGTGTACGAAAGTAGGAAATGGAACGTGCATAATGTTACGCGCCCGAAGCCCGATCATGGCTTTGGATATAGCCCGTTCTGACTGAGATGAGAACGTTAATGGCTCTCTTTGTCAAGGGAACGCTGAAATCTTTCATCATCTACAACCAACCCGAATCATGTTCTTCGTGTGAATTGTCTTTTTCGAAAAGGCCTTCGGGATGATGCCGATGATGCGTTTTTTATTTTGTCTCCTTGTTGGTACTTAAGTATGTTGATATATTTTTTAACAGTAAAGAAAATTTTTAAGTTCATATTGACTGTGAGGTGGTATTTGATGGAGAGAATCAGAAAAAGGATACTCGTAGAAGAAAACTTCACGTGAATTGTCTTTCTCCAAAAGGCCTTCGGGATGGTGCTGATGATGCGTTTTTTATTTTGTCTCCTTGCTGGTACTTAAGTATGTCGATTTATCATTTAAGGAAAATTTTTAAGTACATATTGAGGTGCTATTTGATGGAGAGAATCAGAAAGAGGATACTCGTAGAACAGGACTGGCTTCAAATACTTCTTCTCCTTGCCGATATCTGCATTCACAGTCAGAACTGGAGGGCTACATTCTGCACGTCGTACTCGCGCGTTTTGATTGACCGCAGAAGAACCTATTGTCGAAGTCCGACGATACTCTTTCACCGAGTCCTGTCCTTTCAGATCATGATGACTGTGACTACGACATACCGTTATTAATTAGTACTTCGAGTAGTACCCACTGTCATGGATACATCGAAATGAAGGCTCTAGTCCACTTGTCAAACACTCCCTCTACGGCCTCGCAAAAGTAGGGAGTGGTGGGTATGCGCCAATGAGCGTCGCCATAGACATAGCAATTCTGTCTTCACTGAAATCAATATCTGCTTTTTGAACATGCCAAATGCGAACTATTATTAGTATGTGCGAGACATCCTCGAACGCTTGACATCGCATCATTACTGAACAAGAGATGCGAAATTTACTGTCAGCCTTTCTGGGCATGTGTGATGCCATTCTTATTATTCATACATTGATTGTAGCTACGTGGTGTAGTACTACTATTTTACTGCGGGATCATCGATGACGGAATCACGCATAATGTGCTGTTTGTTTGCTTGATAGTGCAGAGAGAGTGACAGAGGTAAGTTTATATGAACCTATTTACGTCGGAGAGAGTCCTTCTTCAAAAATAACTTTTCATATGCAATATTCTTCAAACTAACAGCAACGGTATGGGCCCCACTACGAATTCTTCGAAAGCGTTTCTCCGAAACGGAGAAAAAACTTGAGACAGTTTGTCTCTTGTTCTACTCTAGCTACTCTCTCTAGAGAGAGGACATTTCTTCGAAAATTAATTCTGTCTCTCTTTCACAGTCAGTTCTGGAGCATCCGCGTTTTTTCGTTTTAACCCTAACCGTAACTTTCCTATTATTTATGTTCGCATGACACGGGACTCGAATTCCTCGAAAGCGTTTTTTCGAAATGGAGACAAAACTGGAGACAAAGTGGAGACATTTTGTCTCTTGTCTCAAGACATTTTGTCTCTGTCTCAAGACATTATTTTGTCTCTGTCTCAAGACATTATTTTGTCTCTGTCTCAACCTTTGTCTCCAATTGGAGACAACGACAAACTCCCCCAAAATGTCCTCTGATTACGTCCCCGAATAGAATTTTGTATCCATTAATCCATGATCTCACAGTCACATCCTACGCACGACGTACCGGTAGTAGAATTATCCTAACTTCTCCTGACTGCCACTGGCAAGGTCTCTAGTAGTATTTCTTGGAAAAACAGATATTTCTCCCAGGCCGCTTGGCAGGTCGAATATGACGAAGTCTTCTTCCGACGCAAGTGCTTTTTTTTGGAGTGAATAAAGATTTGGAATAAGGCAAGTCCTCGATGGTAGCTTTCTTTCGATGGATTTTCGTTCCGTTTGTGGAATATCATCCATTGAGAGAGTAAACTACGTATAGTAGCCTCGTTTTGCGACGCGATCTCTCCCATCACCGCGGCCTGTTCCTCTCCCTTGGCATCGCCGATTGAACTGGTTCGCTGCTGCTGCCGCTGCTGCTGCTGCTGTTGCGACTAGAGTAGAGTAGGCGTTTTTCATCCCATTACGACGGCCAACGTGCTGAAAAAAATGGGACGCTTCCATCCGACAACACGGTAGAAGGCTCTGGCGGAACGAGATGAACAAGGGACCGAACAAAATGAATGATGACGGACCGGGAGAGAAGGAAAAAAAGGATGTTCCAGAATCATTCCTCGGCAACAAAACAAGTCGGATCCTTGTGGAAGAGCACCGTTGAACGACTTGCACTTCGGTTTTTTTTTTTTTTTTAAAAAGCCTCTTTTTGTTCCACGTGATACAGTCTCTCCATTGTTTGGTGCGCGTTTGTGTGTGTGTTTTTATCCTGGTATAGTTTCTTCGTGAGGATTTCTTTGGCATGCATCGCCTGGTGTCATCGCATGTTTTGTGTCTTGTACTCGTTTTTCTTCTTTTTTTCTTCTTTTTTTTTTGAGGGGTGTGGGAATGGGAGTACATGGTTCTGTCATTCATTCTTGTCGTTGTTTCGGAAAAGATTGGTTGTATCCGTGTGTGTGTATAGTGTAGTGTAGTGTAGAAGTAGTTTTTTTTTATAGTAGATTCCACACATTGTCGGAAAAGACTTCATGTATGTAACACGTGACCAGGTTGTCGGATGTTAGGGTATAATACCTCCAAAATCCACCTCCTCCAACTCCACCACCATCTCCTACTTCATCTTCACTGTTGTTGTTGTTGTTGGGATTGTTGTTGAGATTGTTGTTGTTGATATTGTTGAGTCCGGCATCCAATAAAGCGAATTCGGGTAGTACGTTGAACTGTCGAAACAACTGTCCGATACCTACCGTTCCGGATTCGATGAGTTGTTCGACCGTGGTATCATGGACGATGACAATCGAATCGGCGGTACAAAAGGTTTTGTCGGGATCATTATACAATCGTAAGGTTACACGACGTTCCCAAATTCCCGCTGTGATCGAATCAGTATCGTTGTTGTTGTTGATAGGAACAAATTTTGATAAAAATTGCGATGATAATTGTTGTAATTGTTGTGATGATGTTTGTTGTTGTTGTTGTTGTTGTTGAATTTGTCGACAATATTCGACGTGGATCGAAACGGGTGCATCGTAATAGGACGAAAACAACCGTTGTAGGTTCCCGTTGGCAGTGATCGCCATCCGATCGAGGGGATTGGTAATCCCGTACGTTGCGGCCAAGGATTGTGTTGCTTGGGTTATCAACCCATCTCGAAACAAACCGTTGTTGGCATTACCACTCGTATTCAATGGAGACATGATATCACCCAACGATCCACCAAATGTTGTTGGAATGTTGTTTCTTGTGTTGTTTGTTGTGTTGTTTGTGGTGGTAGAAGAAGAAGACGCGGCAACGGTGACAACTCCCGTTGTTGTTGATGATGATGATGAGACTCTCCGATGATAGCGATGATGATTGATGAAACTGGACATGGGACGGATCCTTGTCATTACTAGTATTAGTATTAGAAAAAGGAGAAATACCAACCTATGGTGAGATAAGATGACGACTCGTCTTCGTCGTCGTCGTCGTCGTTGTTTCCCTTTCTGTTTCTTCCATCCATAATTGGGTATTGGTGTTGTTGTTGGTATTGTTGATGGTATTGTCGTTATTTCTGTTGTATCACTAATAATGTTTCGAGATCGGTGGGACGGGGACGATTTCCACATCTTGGATTGACAGTCAAAAAAAAGACAAAATTGGATTGTCTCAAAGTAGTACTTCGAAGTAGTTGGTTAAGTAATGGAATGGAAAAGAATGGAAGAGCTGTTTGTTTGGTGGGTGTGTGAGAGAGAGAGAGAAGGAGAGAGAGTCGAACGGTGTTGTTGCTATAATAGCACAGCACAGTGACTATAAATTATTATTATTATATTATTACTATCATCGTCGATCCCAATGCTGGTGATGGTGGTGCTGTTCTTCTGGTCGGAACAGAAACTGACTGTGATGATAGAAGATGACACTGTGAATAGATGGATGTTATCATAGAGAGATGATGATCGGACACGAGGTTCGAAGCTGGCAAAAAAAAGAAGAATTTTACGTTGCCACCACGTAATAATACATAATTTATATATATATATAATTATGAAGTCCGTCGTCCGTCAACTTGGCTCATCGGTAAAAATGCCAATTTTGTGTATTTACATGTTAAATTTATACATCAATGTTAACGTTTTCAAACGGCTCCATCCAATGGTAACTGTAATGATATTTTTTTGCCCCATTGAGGTCAGAGAGAGTTACGACGGTTTACGACTACCTACCTAGTAAAGTAGATAGACGGGGGTCGGATTTCTTTTCGGTTGCGAAACCGGGACACAAAAGTTTGGTCGCGATTTTCAATTTGCATATATTATCTCAACGACCCCTCGTTCTTTTCTCACCGCTCACCGCTCAAAAAGTAGTGTAGTTTATCTCTTGTGCAGTTTACACTCCCATCTTCTTCATAACTACTGGTTGATCTTGCATTGCAATTTCCTCCTTCATTACTACTGACTAAAGCGTTTTCGTTGCATCTAATAGACTGACGATGGCGTCCCTTTTCTCCGCTGTAAAATACATGGATGAAAGAGATGGGAAGAATCCAAACATCCCCAAACTTGGTTCGATGAATCAACAAACTTGCAGAAGGAGGGTTCTGTTTCGGCCGAAACGATCCTCTTTTATGCAGAGCCGTCACCGGAAGTATTGAATGCAGAAGCTTAAAAAATGGAAAGGAGCGAAGGCTAGCGAAGAAACAGAAGAAAAGAATCAACAAAACACCCACTTCCGCGAATGTTTGACGATAGTTAAAAAAAAAAAAACCTTTCTGCCACTGTGGGTCAACATACCTACCATGTAACGCCGAACAGACGATGGAAGTTCCGTTGATTACCAAAACGAAAGTACTGGGTAGTACAGAGAGAAGGTAAACTTCCGGAAACGGCGCCGATCAACGCCTTTGGGTCGCCATGCAAACGTTTGGAAGGCAGTCAAAAATTGCCCTTTTGGCATCAGCCAGTCACCATACTCTACGAAACATCATGGTATGAGCGATGCGAAATCCTTTTACTACCATCAGCCCAAGGTAGTCTCGTATTACGAAACAACCATCTCCGAAATCGGCAGAGATCAACGCCTTTTGGTCGCCATGCAAACGTTTGGAAGGCAGTCAAAAATGCCCTTTCGGAATCAAAAATGCCCTTTTGCCCTTTTGGCATCAGCCAGTCACCATACTCTACTAGATATCATGGTATGAGCGATGCGAAATCCTTTTACTACCATCAGCCCAACATAATCTCGTATTACGAAACAACCATCTCCGAAATCGGCAGAGATCAACGCCTTTTGGTCGCCATGTAAACGTTTGGAAGGCAGTCAAAAATGCCCTTTCGGAATCAAATGCCCTTTTGCCCTTTTGGCATCAGCCAGTCACCATACTCTACGAAACATCATGGTATGAGCGATGCGAAATCCTTTTACTACCATCAGCCCAAGGTAGTCTCGTATTACGAAACAACCATCTTCCAAAACGGTAGAGATCAACGCCTTTTGGTCGCCATGCAAACGTTTGAAAGGCAGTAAAAAAATGCCCTTTTGACATCAGCCAGTCACCATACTCTACGAGATATCATGGTATGAGCGATGCGAAATCCTTTTACTACCATCAGCCCAACATAATCTCGTATTACGAAACAACCATCTCCGAAAACAGTAGAGATCAACGCCTTTTGGTCGCCATGCAAACGTTTGAAAGACAGTAAAAAAATGCCCTTTCGGAATCAGCCAGTCACCATACTCTACGAGACATCATGGTATGAGCGATGCGAAATCCTTTTACTACCATCAGCCCAACATACTCTCGTAGTAAGAAACAACCATCTCCAAAAACGGCAGAGATCAACGCCTTTTGGTCGCCATTTACACGTTTGGAAGGCAGTCAAAAATGCCCTTTTGGCATAAGCCAGTCACTATGCTCTACGAGATATCTTGGTATGGACCATGCGGTATCCTTTTACTACCATCAGCCCAAGGTAGTCTCGTATTACGAAACAACCATCTCCGAAAACAGTAGAGATCAACGCCTTTTCGTCGCCATGCAAACGTTTGAAAGGCAGTCAAAAATGCCCTTTTGGCATCAGCCAGTCACCATACTCTACGAGACATCATGGTATGAGCGATGCGAAATCCTTTTACTACCATCAGCCCAACATAGTCTCGTATTACGAAACAACCATCTCCGAAAACAGTAGAGATCAACGCCTTTTGGACGCCATGCAAACGTTTGAAAGGCAGTCAAAAATGCCCTTTTGGCATCAGCCAGTCACCATACTCTACGAGACATCATGGTATGAGCGATGCGAAATCCTTTCACTACCATCAGCCCAACATAGTCTCGTATTACGAAACAACCATCTCCGAAAACAGTAGAGATCAACGCCTTTTGGTCGCCATGCAAACGTTTGAAAGGCAGTAAAAAAATGCCCTTTTGACATCAGCCAGTCACCATACTCTACGAGATATCATGGTATGAGCGATGCGAAATCCTTTTACTACCATCAGCCCAAGGTAGTCTCGTATTACGAAACAACCATCTCCGAAAACAGTAGAGATCAACGCCTTTTGGTCGCCATGCAAACGCTTGGAAGGCAGTCAAAAATGCCCTTTCGGAATCAGCCAGTCACCATACTCTACGAAACATCATGGTATGAGCGATGCGAAATCCTTTTACTACCATCAGCCCAAGGTAGTCTCGTATTACGAAACAACCATCTCCAAAAACGGCAGAGATCAACGCCTTTTGGTCGCCATTTACACGTTTGGAAGGCAGTCAAAAATGCCCTTTTGGCATAAGCCAGTCACCATGCTCTACGAGATATCTTGGTATGGACCATGCGGTATCCTTTTACTACCATCAGCCCAACATAATCACGTATTACGAAACAACCATCTCCGAAAACAGTAGAGATCAACGCCTTTTGGTCGCCATGCAAACGTTTGAAAGGCAAGCACAAATGCCCTTTTGGCATCAGCCAGTCACCATACTCTACGAGATATCATGGTATGAGCGATGCGAAATCCTTTTACTACCATCAGCCCAACATACTCTCGTATTACGAAACAACCATCTCCGAAAACAGTAGAGATCAACGCCTTTTGGTCGCCATGCAAACGCTTGGAAGGCAGTCAAAAATGCCCTTTCGGAATCAGCCAGTCACCATACTCTACGAGACATCATGGTATGAGCGATGCGAAATCCTTTTACTACCATCAGCCCAACATACTCTCGTAGTAAGAAACAACCATCTCCAAAAACGGCAGAGATCAACGCCTTTTGGTCGCCATTTACACGTTTGGAAGGCAGTCAAAAATGCCCTTTTGGCATAAGCCAGTCACTATGCTCTACGAGATATCTTGGTATGGACCATGCGGTATCCTTTTACTACCATCAGCCCAACATAATCACGTATTACGAAACAACCATCTCCGAAAACAGTAGAGATCAACGCCGTTTGGTCGCCATGCAAACGTTTGAAAGGCAAGCACAAATGCCCTTTTGGCATCAGCCAGTCACCATACTCTACGAGACATCATGGTATGAGCGATGCGAAATCCTTTCACTACCATCAGCCCAACATAGTCTCGTATTACGAAACAACCATCTCCGAAAACGGCAGAGATGAACGCCTTTTGGTCGCCATTTACACGTTTGAAAGGCAGTCAAAAATGCCCTTTTGGCATCAGCCTGTCACCTTACTCTACGAGACATCATGGTATGAGCGATGCGAAATCCTTTTACTACCATCAGCCCAAGGTAGTCTCGTATTACGAAACAACCATCTCCGAAAACAGTAGAGATCAACGCCTTTTCGTCGCCATGCAAACGTTTGAAAGGCAGTCAAAAATGCCCTTTTGGCATCAGCCAGTCACCATACTCTACGAGACATCATGGTATGAGCGATGCGAAATCCTTTTACTACCATCAGCCCAACATAGTCTCGTATTACGAAACAACCATCTCCGAAAACGTCAGAGATCAACGCCTTTTGGTCGCAATGCAAACGTTTGAAAGCCAGTCAAAAATGCCCTTTCGGCATCAGCCAGTCACCATACTCTACGAGACATCATGGTATGAGCGATGCGGTATCCTTTTACTACCATCAGCCCAACATTATCACGTATTACGAAACAACCATCTCCGAAAACAGTAGAGATCAACGCCTTTTGGTCGCCATGCAAACGTTTGAAAGGCAGTAAAAAAATGCCCTTTTGACATCAGCCAGTCACCATACTCTGCGAGACATCATGGTATGAGCGATGCGAAATCCTTTTACTACCATCAGCCCAAGGTAGTCTCGTATTACGAAACAACCATCTCCGAAAACAGTAGAGATCAACGCCTTTTGGTCGCCATGCAAACGCTTGGAAGGCAGTCAAAAATGCCCTTTCGGAATCAGCCAGTCACCATACTCTACGAGACATCATGGTATGAGCGATGCGAAATCCTTTTACTACCATCAGCCCAACATACTCTCGTAGTAAGAAACAACCATCTCCAAAAACGGCAGAGATCAACGCCTTTTGGTCGCCATTTACACGTTTGGAAGGCAGTCAAAAATGCCCTTTTGGCATAAGCCAGTCACTATGCTCTACGAGATATCTTGGTATGGACCATGCGGTATCCTTTTACTACCATCAGCCCAACATAATCACGTATTACGAAACAACCATCTCCGAAAACAGTAGAGATCAACGCCTTTTGGTCGCCATGCAAACGTTTGAAAGGCAAGCACAAATGCCCTTTTGGCATCAGCCAGTCACCATACTCTACGAGATATCATGGTATGAGCGATGCGAAATCCTTTTACGACCATCAGCCCAACATACTCTCGTATTACGAAACAACCATCTCCGAAAACAGTAGAGATCAACGCCTTTTGGTCGCCATGCAAACGTTTGAAAGGCAGTCAAAAATGCCCTTTTGGCATCAGCCAGTCACCATACTCTACGAGATATCATGGTATGAGCGATGCGAAATCCTTTTACTACCATCAGCCCAACATACTCTCGTATTACGAAACAACCATCTCCGAAAACAGTAGAGATCAACGCCTTTTGGTCGCCATGCAAACGTTTGAAAGGCAGTCAAAAATGCCCTTTTGGCATCAGCCAGTCACCATATTCTGCGAGACATCATGGTATGAGCGATGCGAAATCCTTTTACTACCATCAGCCCAAGGTAGTCTCGTATTACGAAACAACCATCTCCGAAAACAGTAGAGATCAACGCCGTTTGGTCGCCATGCAAACGTTTGGAAGGCAGTCAAAAATGCCCTTTTGGCATCAGCCAGTCACCATACTCTACGAGACATCATTGTATGGATGATGCGAAATCCTTTTACTACCATCAGTGTAGCATTTTTCGTAGTAAGAAACAACCATCTCCGAATAACGGAAGAGATCAACGCCGTTTGGTCGCTATTGAAACGTTTGGAAGGCAGTCAAAAATGCTCACCTACGAGATATCCTATTCAACCTGTTCGGGCAGCATTGCCGCGGAATACAGTGGAATGAGAAATTGTTTTTCAAGAAAGATTACTCTCGCGAATGTGTGATCTTGTTTGCAGGCAAATCCCGATCATACCACACGGCTCTTATCACTAAATTGATGATTTCAATCCTTCCACAGCAGGAAATACACATAGAGGTACTGAACCAATATGATAGAACATTACCAAATGTGGGATTAAGATAGTGATGTTACCCAAAATTAGGATGTCAGAATCTACCCATGTTATCACTAAGATAAAGTAATAACAGTAAGTTAGGTTTTTTCTCTCTTGTTTTTCTTGTTTTTCTCGAAATGGTATTTCACTGTCAGTGCGAGCCGGCCAGTTATAGGTGTGGCGTACGTACCCCTGTCTGTTTCTCCTTGGACAATCTTTACAGTTAATAAAATGTATCATAGTGGTAAAACAGGTGTATTATTACAGTTACAGTTTTAATATTAATAATGCTTGAATCATACTACGCACATATGATACGAACAGACTACCGGTATCATTATTACGTAGGTATCATACGATAATTGTAAAGAAAAAGGGTATCCATTGTAGTACCGTAGGTACTCTCTTCTATAGTTCCGTAGAACTCTTTTACAGTAGTAGCAGGTATCATAATGTTACGTTGTTACAGTTACATGTGATAGGAAGCGAACAAAACAGTTACATTGTATTCCTTGCTGCACGTCATTTCAGTTGAAGGAACCTTTATTACAAGCAACAAAGGAATCAACGTTCGACGAATATGATATATTATTGTTTCTAATAAATCTATTAATACGAACTCCGCACATGCGTCAAAAACTTCTTTCCGGAGGGCAAGTGTATCAGAAACCATTCTGTTTCATTCATCACGACGAACGAAAGCTTCTCGTTGGGTGAAGGGAAAACTTCATCTTCAATCTGGGGAGGGGTGGGTAAACTCTGATCTGTTCAAAAAAGAGGGAAGGCTCGTTAGCTACTACGTATGTACCTAGCTAGGTACTACCGGTACTATGATAACTGTATGACACCTGGAGAGGTAACGCAGCTACCGTTATTAATACTACTAACCGGTGTATTTTACCCTCGCTTTCTCTCTGAGACATGATCATTGATGTCATTATGTCTTCCAGTTATTCCTCGGAACACAGTAATTTCGGTGCTTTTTTTTCCCGTTCATTTTCTACGTCCGACAGCAGCAACCATCGTTCAACAATCCACCGGTTGCAGGATGGCTACTTTATGACTACAGTCCAAAAGCCAAGTACTCCTTGACAATCCTTGCCTCAATGTCAAAGGCCAGAAAACAAGTAACCATTGCAAGCAAAACATGCCCAATGTCCAGTTCACAGCCAATTGCGATCATTCTCTTCCACTTAACTGTACACTGTGTTGATAATTAACTGTAAATTAAATGTGCGGATTTTAATGCCACGGAGTTTGGATATAATTGAAATCAAACTGGTCTAGATTTTTAAAAATGCCAGCTACGTACAAATTCATTTATACTTCACGCAAGCGAACGACTTTATATGTAAATTTTCTACCCGTGAAACGATAGATTTATGAATCATGGACGGGTCTGACTAATTGACAATCTGATTCAAACCTCTGGGCTTGAGATTGAAAAAGTGAAAAGAACAAATCCCCTTCGTGGCAATACAGTGATTCCCGAGTGTCAGTCGTATCACAAAATATATTTTGCCCCACTCTGTGAACCGGTCCTTTCGATTCCTTCCTCCTGCTTCCTACATTCAAAATTAGAATTATTACAAGCAACACTTGGAAATGTATGCGGCATATGTTTCTTTTCACTTACGTCGGCGTTTTGAGAGGCAGAGACAACAATTCACGCATTCCTACTTGACGCCTTCAAATGGGAAAATGGCCTAGGGTAACAACCTTTTGATAAGTCCTTAGACATCACAGACGGCCGACAATTCTTTTCACTTTCATCGGCGTCTTGACGAAAGAGAACTATCAAAGCATCCTTCCCCTTTTTAGCCATTGAAAGACTAGTCCTTGTTTTCGTAAAAAAGAAACGACAACAACAAGCTTTCTAATTCTCTCATAATTTCTTTCTCCCATCAACGGAAAAGTCATTGTGAATATCTTCCCGTAAAACAAATTAGTTCCGTTATCAAAATGATGCCAAAGAACCTCACAGCAAAGGAGAAAGATCGTTTCAAGAGAAGCGAGTCACAATTTGTTCCGATCGTTGTTGTCAAGAAAAAGAAAAACCACAACATCTTGTCGGTCCTTCTGCTTGGGCTTTGCCTTATTTATATCATTCAACCAGCGACAGCTATTTTTTGGAAGGTACAACAGAAGGACAATTCGGTTTCGTACCTAAGAAAGGAAGATGCTGATTCCTTGGATGAAATGGCTGCAGTTGATGAAAGTGTAAACAACCAAGGCATTACAGGAGCTGTACCACAGATGAAAAAAGATGTCTCTCCGGAAGAACTTGCTGAAAAGCATCTTTTAAAGGATCGTGAGCTGTTTTTCTGGCCCCCTTCCACTCGTCGACCAACTGTTCCACCCACAAGAAGACCAACTGTTCCTCCCACACCCAAGCCAACCCCTAGGCCTCCCACACCCAAGCCAACCCCTACACCTCCCACACCCAAGCCAACCCCTACACCTCCCACTCCTGATCCTACCCCAGAGCCAACCACACCAGAGCCCACTCCTGATCCTACCCCAGAGCCAACCACACCAGAGCCCACTCCTGATCCTACCCCAGAGCCAACCACACCAGAGCCCACTCCTGATCCTACCCCAGAGCCAACCACACCAGAGCCCACTCCTGATCCTACCCCAGAGCCAACCACACCAGAGCCCACTCCTGATCCTACCCCAGAGCCAACCACACCAGAGCCCACTCCTGATCCTACCCCAGAGCCAACAACACCAGAGCCCACTCCTGATCCTACCCCAGAACCAACAACACCAGAGCCTACCCCAGAACCAACTCCCTATCCAACTCCTGTTCCTCCCACCCCCAGGCCCACCCCCGTTCCACCCACAAGAAAACCAACGGTTCCTCCCACCCCCAGGCCCACCCCCATTCCACCCACAAGAAGACCAACTGTTCCTCCCACCCCCAGGCCCACCCCTGTTCCACCAACAAGAAGACCAACTGTTCCTCCCACCCCCAGGCCCACCCCCATTCCACCCACAAGAAGACCAACTGTTCCTCCCACACCAAGGCCTACACCGGTTCCACCCACAAGAAGACCAACGGTTCCTCCCACCCCCAGGCCCACCCCCGTTCCACCCACAAGAAGACCAACTGTTCCTCCAACACCCAGGCCTACACCGGTTCCACCCACAAGAAAACCAACTGTTCCTCCAACTCCCAAGCCAACCCCTGCACCTCCCACACCAAAACCAACCACACCAGAGCCCACTCCTGATCCTACCCCAGAGCCAACCACACCAGAGCCCACTCCTGATCCTACCCCAGAGCCAACCACGCCAGAGCCCACTCCTGATCCTACCCCAGAGCCAACCACACCAGAGCCCACTCCTGATCCTACCCCAGAGCCAACCACACCAGAGCCCACTCCTGATCCTACCCCAGAGCCAACAACACCAGAACCCACTCCTGATCCTACCCCAGAGCCAACAACACCAGAGCCCACTCCTGATCCTACCCCAGAACCAACAACACCAGAGCCTACCCCAGAACCAACTCCAGAACCAACCACACCAGAGCCTACCCCAGAAACAACTCCCTATCCAACTCCTGTTCCTCCCACCCCCAGGCCCACCCCCGTTCCCCCCACACGAAAACCAAGTCGCCCACCTACACCCAAGCCAACTCCTGTCCCAACCACGCGAAAACCAACTCGTTCTCCTACACCAAGACCAACCCGTCGTTACCTACTTTGATTTTACATTCAAAGAGATTCCAATATGGAAAAAGAAATTCTTCATATTTGAGATGGCAGCATAGCTGAAAGAAAGAAAGAAAGAAAGAAAGAAAGAAAGAAAGAAACGCCATCATTTATTTATTTGATTAGCCTTTGAATGAAACATATAAGATAAAATCTTTTTTGAAGATTTAAGAAACGTAATTTTTAGTTTCACCGGATAGGAGAAATTATTTTAGTTCTTTGAGATGGGGTTAGGATTTGGATGTTCACAGCATGCAACGACGGTCTGCCACGCACCAAAAGAGCACGAATCCATATCCAGGTATTGATCTTAAATCTCAAATCTAGAAGGAAAAATATGGGCTGGCAAACTCATGTTCCAGGAATATTGATACGCGGGACAGGAAAAGCGAAGAGAGGAAGCACAGCCGCATAAAAGTTGTCGATTTAATTTTATGCACAGTGGAAGAGTTCACGCGAGACGGGACGGTGATAAGTCTTCAAGAGTTCAATTGAATAATGGCGAATATGTTGTTCCTGCCAACGTTCGTGTTCCTGTGGTTGGAGAACTCCAACATTACCGGCACTGGCACAACAACTGCACTGGCGCAACAAGAATTACAATTGACGATCGACTACGGTTGATTAAAAGGAAGTTGTTCTCCAAACAGCGATGTCTCACTCGCCAAGAGCTTGATGCTCGAAGCTCTGACCTTGCAGTGGAAGATTATTTCGAGACAGTCGTCAAGTTTTCAATGATGAAGCTTGGACTCCTACGACGGATTCGCAGCTAGAACTACATCAGGACCTTTGGACGTCCGTGATTGGCCCCTCAAGATCCACCCCTGTGGAAGCTATCGATATCTGTTGTCGATCAGCAATTTCCTTGGGTGAATTGCAATCAAGCTTATATCGATTGGATACAGATCATACAATCTGTATTTTTATTAGCAATGCTTGGGTAGGAATAATCGTCAAAAAGTGTTTTCCCACCCCATCACGGTAGTTTTACACGCGATAGGCATGAATTCCCCAACCCTGTGGAACCTATCGATATCTGTTATCGCTCAGCAATTTCCTTGGGTGACTTTCGATCAAGTCTATGGCGAATGGATACAGATCATACAATCCGTAACGTTATTGTCCATGCTGGTATTGGAAGGCTCATCAAAAAGTAATTTCCCAACCCGTCACGGCATTTTTACACGCGTTTGCGATGAATCTCCCACCCCTCACCCCTGGGGAATGAAGGAAATACACTTGCGACTAGAGTAGAAATCACAGTCAATATTCAAGTTTCATGTCCACTACTTTTAATGTTTTCGATTACTTAAAAGAACCAGTGAAGTTGAAGATCTGAAATTGTGGATTTCCATTTTCAATCTTACGTTAGTGATCTTTTCCATATCGAGAAAAAAGAAGTCGTTCTATTCTTTGTTCAAGCCACAGACTTCCTAAATTTACCATACTTTTTATTTCAATAGACGAAGCAAGAGAAACACCAACAGAATGGACATTTACACCACTCTTTTTAAATTGAAAAATGATTTTCATGCAGGATGTCTTATTACAATTTGAAGAACACGAGAAGCAACTTCCTTTACGCAACGCTAATGATTGTTGCATGCTTCGTGTACACGACAAAATTGAAGAAAGAAAATACATCTACCAAGACTGCCTGAGACGTCAGTTCGCAAAAATACCTAAGCTCAACGACTATACCTAAACTAGCTTCTCTTCTGCCTTGTTCAACAGTCATAAGAGTTGTGGAAAGGAAATTGCTGCTCCTTTTTTTCAAATTGTAATAAGACATCCTGCATGAAATTCATTTTTCAATGTAACAAGAGTGGTGTGAATGTCTATTCTGGTGGTGCTTCTCTTGTTTCGTCTCTTTAAATGAAAAGTATTTTAAATCTGTGGCTGGAACAAACAATAGAATGACATCTTATTACTGACGTAAGATTGAAAATGGAAATCCACAATTTCAGATCTTCGACTTAACTGGTTCTTTTAAGTAGACATCAAACTTGAATATTGAATGTGATTTCCCACGTTACTCTAATCGTACGTGTAATTCCTGCATTCCCCTGTCGTTTAGTCTTGGTCATTGGGTTTCAGAATCCTGACAATTCAATCCCGATCATACCTCCCGACATCAGTTATACTATTTTCCTTCCAATATGTATTGGAAAGGCAACTGAGCGTTGCCGTACTACTGCCTAGATTAAAGAGTTTTGGATAATTCTCCACAATTTCAGATCTACAAATACAGTTTTTTTAGGTAAGCGAAAATGCGCGACATTGCATAATTGAAGACCACGTTTCCAACTCCTAGAAATAATGTACGTAGAATGTAACTACGTATAAAATTTCGAAAAATGGGAAATAATTCTTCTGTACGATGTAAAAATCAAAATCGAATGATCGTAAACTACGCTAACAGTAAATTTACAGTTAGTTGAAGGATTGTATCTTAGGAAATAGGTTTATGGATCACCTTGTCGTGGTAGGGGGGCTTAACCTAGGTTCGTCAGAGCCTCGGGAACTAAGAATCCACAGACGATCTATCAGTGCAACGGAAGAGATCGTCCCGGCGGTAGTACAAACTGCTGCTGTCTTGTGCATGGCATCATGCAGAACCGGTGGCCGACCGGAAAGATTGTGTTTCTCTTATTTAGTCGGAAGGGGGCTAAGGGAGAGGAAGAAGAGTGCTAAATGCATGATTCCTGATAGGGTTGTGATGGGCACTGACATTTCTGTGGAAGAAATGGCATCATAACTCAGCCGAGTGTCAAGTGCAGAGGGACGGTAATATTTCATTGAAAATATTACTGGTGCTCGACATGGAAGGCTTCTTTTACACGTACAATCCGCCCTATTGGGTTGCAACAGGTGAACGATATCAACACACCCAACACAATTTATGTGGACAATTGCTGTCTTCCCAGCATTGTTTTTGGAAGTCCACGCCATATCTGACAATCACTTGTTTGGACTTTTCCTCATTCGTGAGGTTTTTTGCCTTTCCAGTACTGAGTGGTGGGCAACAGGTTACTGAGTGGAGGGACAGCTGTTGCATAATTTGCCCCGCCCCCTTGGGGCCAGGCGGGTGAGTCAACTTCTTAGATACGGAACTGCCGGTAGCTAGTAGTTGGCATAGCCATAAAATAGATTTCATTATTGTGATTGTATCTTAGGAAACACTTATCGCGAATTATTTTTTTTCAACGCGAGTTAAATTTCTTCCAACAACAAATTGATAATAGAACACTGCATTGAGGTTTGTTGGAAAGACAATTGAATTTTTAATAAGAGGATTCGGTTGAAAGATACTTACTGTTACAGTTAATTTATTGCTAACAATAAATTACGTACCTCCGAACAAAACGAAACTTCGAACTCTAAGTGATTTGATTCTGCCAAGTATCCACAATGTACGTAGTATGTTCTGCGTAGCTACGAAGAAAATTTCGAAAAAAGGAAAATCGAATGATCGTTAGCTAAATCTAACCCCAGCCCTAACTGTTAGTTTGATTTTGTTCGTTTAGAATATTCTCACTACGCGTCGTTTTATCGTTTATTACAGTTAGTAGAAAATACTTATCGCGAATTATTTTTTTTACTCGATAATATGATTCTAATACAACGCGTTGATGTTACAGTTAGTTGGATAGAACATTGTTTTTTTCCGTTGAAAGATCGTTAATTCACAGTCAGTGCTAACGGTAAATTACGTACTTCCGATCAGAACGAAACTTCCGACTCTACTAGCTAGGGCCTAAGATATTCTCCCAAGTATCCCCTAATAAGTCGAAAGAATCTAAACTGGGTTGTTTCTTCACAGTCAGTTCAGTGAGTAATGTTTTTGATCATACCTTCGCCCTCTTTCTTTCAGAAAACCACCAACATCATCCAACATCTATCTATAAACCCTAACATCCATAATTGTAGAGAAAGAGACAAGATGGAAGATTCGGTTGCTGTCTTGTACTGACTACAGTTAGAAGTAGTTCCCAAACCAACAATGCCGTCGTATCGCGCCAAGTCTTCCGGTTTGGACAAAGTATCGTCGAAAGGCTCTTTTTCTCTGTCTCTGGAGCACATCACTGGGCTTTTGGGGTGTTGAAAATAAGTCAAGGATCGATCCAGCAACGATCCACTTAAGCAAACAAACTTGGGGGAGGATCAATCGGTCGTTCCATGAAATGACTTAAAAAGCAATCAATCGTCTTGTGGAATAACGAAATGAGGGGATCCCCCCGATTGTGGAGTGTGACGCAGAATTTGGAACGAATCGCATTCGCCAATTTTGAATTCGATATCAGCAATATCATCAATGTGACGTAACGTTTTCGACCAGCTGTTGAAAACAAGACACAGGCGACCACATGTTGCCCAGTCCGGGCGGAATCGCACTACCCGTCGAACTCTACGATGTGTTATTTACAGTTAAACATTTTGACCAGAAAACGAGCGAAAACCACTAAGAAAGATCCAGGTACTTCACTTTTGGGGATGGCCGTTGAACCATTTGGGATTTTCGTGATTTAAACAACAGGATTGAGAACCAAAAGGGAGGTAACCTAATCTCGAGGGACGTTGAAACTGCAACAATCGTCAAAAAAAAAAAGAACGGAAGATATCTAAGCTACGAGCATCGTCCCCAAGAGTCATGAAAATCCATCCTTTCGATTTTCGTACCCTCAAACCTTCAAAAATGATTGGGGGAAATTCTCGTATCAATATCTGTTGTCGTTCAGCACTGTCCTAGGGCAAGTTTCTATCAATTCTATGTCAAATGGATACAGATTTTACAATCCGTAACGATGTTGGAAGTGTTTGTGACGGTATTTTTACACGCGTTAGGGATGAATTCCGCACCTCTGTTTATCCTATCGATATCTGTTGTCGTTCAGCACCATCCTTGGGCGAATTGTGATCAAGTCTATGTTGTCGTTCAGCACCATCCTTGGGCGAATTCCGATCAAGTCTATGCCGAATTGATACAGATTAGACAATCCGTAACGATTTGTCGGAGTTTGAAACTTCCTCAAAAAGTGATTTCCCACCCCTTCACGGTAGTTTTACACGCGTTAGGGATGAATTCCCCACTCTAGATACTGGCTTCCGCGACGTCAAAGGTATGACGGCCGTTTCGCCCCCTATCGATATTTTAGTGCGAGAAGGATAACGATAAGAAGATAGACCCTCGTTAATCCATTAGGAACCGAACGAAACTGGCTAAAAAGGAGTGAGATATATTATTTTAGGATGGCTGCCGTTGAATGATTTTGGAAATTTCTGTTGAATTCATCCCTTTCAGTGTCGACAGGGCACTTCTTTCACCGTATTATCTGATAACTTTCTTACGGTCACATGATTTCTATCTCTTATTGATCAATTTTACGAAGAACCAAACGAAACTAGCTGAAAAGTGGTGAGATGTATCATTTTTTTCTCGCTTCAAATTTTGTTTTGTGAGTAGAGTTTCACATGTTGTATTTGATGCATTCATGGGATCGTGACTGGCTTCGATCCGGATCCTTTTTGTGTCGATTCCGTTGAAAGCTTCCTACTAGTAGAGGCAGTTGTAGTATCTATCTCATTCTTGTGAAGGGGCTCGCTCCTCTTTCAACCCAACCCTTGCATTCATGGTGGTGCATATATGGCTGGCTGCAAGTATGTGTCAATCAGCTGGGTACTGTCAGTATATCCTCCTTTATGTTGGTTAAAAGGGAAAGGTGCCAACCAACCAACCAACCATAGCCTGTCATCGTGTTTATAGTCTTAGCTAGTAGCATAATAATTTTTCGTTTCCAGTCTCGAGTCTCGAGGCTGGACGGTTGTTGCGTAAAGAGTGGAATAGTCTACCTACCGGTAGTCTCATCCTCTTTTCTGCTATTGACAGTCACATGGAGTCGCGAGAGTCCATCCAAGGTGAATCAAATGACTCAAACTAAAGCCACGTCAACAACTACCGTACATGCCAACGTAGACTCTAATACTGGAGCATTACGTACTATTACTCCTATGCATCCTTTGTATCATACACAGTACTATTTTAGTCTAGACGGTATATGTCATCATGTTGAAGATGATCTTCCGAGACTCTCCTGCACCACAAGACACGTCCTTCCAACTATCGGTAGTACCGTAATACGGTACTTACAGTTATTAGGTACCGGTAATCAAGTAACTACTGTAAAAAATTCTATCATGCCGAATGCCGACGATGAATTGATTGTGACAGTGAATGTCTTCCACCTGCTGATGATGTATCTGGCAGAATCTTGGACTCACAGTCAGTTTTGAGACGATCAGCCATACCACGTCCATCCTATTGATACTACCAGCAGCAAACAGCCACCCCCGTTGTTGTTGTTGTTTGTTGTTGTTGTTGTTACTGGTGGAGATTATTTGGAAGAAGATGGAGCCTCCGGATAGGTTTTCAATTTTTGAGTTCCTAGATGCCGAATACCGCTTCTTTTCGTTCCGGCAGACGAGGGACATGTCCAACGCGGAATACTTGGAAACTTTCCAACGTTACTTCGAACCATATGAACAACTTGGAGGCAACCTCGGACTCGGTGATAAGATTATCGAGGGATTCGTCGATGCGGAGGATCCAGATGCAATCACTGCAGCGGAATGGGAGGCCGGGAAGGCCAAGGCACGCGAACATCATTTAGGTCACTGGCTCATTCGAAATAGTGACCCACATCGGTACGGTTCCCTACGGGCAGATTTGAAGAACTTTCATGCCCGGGGAATCAACAAGTATCCCGAAACGCTGATACAGGCATATGAGATGCTTGTAAATTATGTCGATCCGAATCGTGGCAGGAATCAACAAGAAAGATCCACTGGCAGAAGACGTTGCGGCGGCCGATGAAAACAACAACAACAACAACGAAAACAAATCACCGATCCATTTTGAAACCTTTTTCTTTTTTGAAATCCAGGAACGACAACATACAAACGTTGGCAACCGACACACACACACACACACCAACATGATGATTTTTGTTTTGTGAAAAACAGAACTAAAAAAAGATACACCCCCCCCCCCGTCCGTAAATATACCTTCAGTATGGAACAAAAGAGAATTACGGTGATGCCCAAGACTTGGTTTGTTGCATGAAGATTTCCAGAAGATTTCCAGTCGTATGAACCAGTTTTAGACCTTGTACCAGTAATCTACTTCTACCATTAGTATCCTGTTCATGCATTCAAGTACTCCAGATTATTATCAATACAATTATCACCATGATCATCATCACGATGATGGAGTAAGTGCATCGTTATTCTCTTGTCACAAGGATATGCGGTTTTTGTGAGTGTTACTTTTATTCTTTGATCCTGAGGGGCGACGCCTCGTCGGATGGTTGGTTTTTGAACGGTTCCAACCAACAAAAATGGATGCATTATTAGGATTGTGTGATGTAATGGAATATCGGACTACTAACTGAAAATAAAGATTTGCATATCACGAAAAAGGATCAGCAAAGAGAGAGAGAGAGAGAATGGACCTGTCGTCATGGCATCATCCGAATGGAAGTATATATATTGTCGAAAGCCGGATGTGTTTGTCGATTTTTGCTGTTGTTGTTGTTGTTGCATAATCGTGCCAATTCATAAACGTCCATAATCTCTTCAACTGAGCGATTCGGCTTGGGCTTAGGTTGTTCCGACATTCTTGAAACAGTACACGAAAACTTTCAACATCTTCTTTTCATCGGACAGGTGCCATATTATGAAATTGTGTGTGGCGTCGGTGATGGAACAGAATCATTATTATGATGTCTTTTGGAATGACGACACAAAACGTTGCTTTGCTGTTGTTCATTCGCATTTCTCACGAGGATCAATGGGAGTATCCAAATCCGTTGCTGGAACAGCCCAAGATGGTGGTACGGCCAATGTTTTGGGCTGCCAGTGTTGGAAAATATCGGATACAGTCTTTTTGGAAGAAGAAGATGCATCGTTGTCGTCCTTTGATCTTCGTGTTGTAAAACTGGGAATGTGCCACAAACAGGGATTGTTCGACTCACTGCCCTCTTTATCTTTACCAAGCGACTTGTCAATACCAACATCATCAACTACATGATCATGGGAGGCACAAGAAAGATTCCAACTGGTTTGAATGGCCGTATCTTCCCATACAAGATCAGACGGTGCTTGTTGTTGTGTAGGCAAGGTTGGTGGTAGTGATAGTTGCGTATGTTTGGATACAAATACTAACGGTACACCATCAAAGTCGTCTTCACCATCATCACCGTCTTCTTCGTCGACATTATCATCCGATATGGGATCGTCGACAGTATCATGGCTATTGTTGTTGGGGTGGTATTGTTCCATGGATTCTTCGTTCGGTTCATCTCCAACAGAATCCAATTCGTTGTCATCAAAGACCATCATCAATTATCTTCTCTGAAGTTCTCGCAAACACACCCTGTCTGTCTCCAAATATTAGACTGCTACTACTTTGGTAGATGAGACAGAATGCTGGAGTCCGTAAAATCGAGTCGAAACAGAAACAAGCAAAAAAAAATGACTAACGGTATCAACGTATCTCAACACTCACAGTAACATCTCACAGTCATCTCAAGGTATTATCCTACTGTGAGTACATACTCTCTACTAGCTAGCTAGCTATGATAGAGATGTATCCAACATCATTACCCACGTCTTTGTTTGCATGGACTCTAGCTAGCTAGGTACCGTATGTCTATAGGTACTAGTATGTACTGTAACTCATGATTACCGTATTACGTCGTAGGTATCATTACCGGTATTCTACGATTCGTAGTACCATACACTCTCATTTTACCGCATTATTTTAGCGTAAATCGAAAGCAACTTGAGGCCATTCGATATCCTCGAAATCCAGAAAGGAGTGACGTACGTCCTTTTGGAGAGAAATCTTATCACCTTTTGAAGCCTCCGGGTCTCCCAATGAAGAAGAAACGAAGATACCTTCGCCAGCTTCCGACAGAAAGAAGAAAAATAGAAAACACATACATTATTATTTCTATGCCCCCTCGTCCTCTTCCAGAGAAATAGGTTTCATCTTCTTTTTGTAGTTGTACGTAGTGTCCCTCCACCCCAACAATGTCGGTAAAAGAATCTCTGGGAGAACAGTGACTTCTTTCGAGGTGATGATGAGAGGAGAAAGTGTTATCCTCGATGATCGATCAAACATCCCAGCAAGCAGCAGCAGCAGCAACCAAAAAAAAAGCGATCGATCCTCCATGGAAATTGGACTTTCTTTTGGATTTTCGCCTCCTGCAAAATCGATCGCTCGGTCGATCGTTCGATGGAACAATCCACGAAACTATGTAAGTAAAGTGAGCATGTTCGTTAATGTTGTACGGGCCCGGACAAAAGGAATCAGCACCTAGCTACCTAGTATCGTTGCTAGTTGAGCTTGCTAATACTACGGTACACAACACAAGTTTGGGAAACGAATCGCACCAGCCAGTAGTACTGGTCTTTTTGGAATACCGTCGAGATTATTGGGGAAGACTGATGGAGTGACAGAAACAATCACATGTAGCGCAGATGCAGATGCATATATGCTGGATCGCTTCAATTGTCGTCAAGACTGACCATGATAGCAGCACCTGCTGGCTGCTGCTGTTCTTGCGTGCGGCAGTCCTTCCGCCGATGATCAGGCAGACAGCTGGCTTATTGTTGCTGCTTTTGATAGAGGAGTATGTTATACGGAATACTACGTATATATATCATACTTCGTAGTCGTGTAGCTGTGCTCCTTTTGTCTGTACGATCAAGCCTGCCAAGATGATATTACAAGGTTTGTGGTGTCGAAACTCGTCTTTTCTTGGCGTACTATGTACTTCGTAGCTATATTCAAACAAACTTTCGCTGGAGGAAGGGAGGATTTTGCTGCTGGGACCGAAGTACGGCTGTTAACTTCTTGCTCCTGTTTAGTTTTTTGCTTGAAAACAAGAACGATACGTCTGACGGCATGGGAGGAGGACGATGATGTTGAACCACTGTGTGTATCCAGTAGTACAGTGGGAAGTAACAATAAAAATTCATCTCTGGTATCCTTTTTTTGTGTGTATGTTATTTTGTAGCATGAGTGTCATCTGTTTTAATGTTTTTGTTGTTAAAAAGTACTTTTTGCTGCAGGTAGAAATAGTTGTTGTTCATACGCACCATGGCATCCCCCCAACCAACCCACTCACTCACGTTCGTGCCAAAGTCAACTTGTAAAGTACGGCGTGTGGAATCCTTTTTCATCCGATCATTCCATCTGTCCTTTCTTTCGAAAAGTCACCGCATTAAAACAATAAATAGACACACACACACACAAGTGTTTGTTTTTTGTTTTGTTGTATTAATAGTATTCATTTTTTCCATAAACATAGTAATAATAATATTCCTTCCATACTTCACCAATCAATCTTTTCTTTCATTCTTGTGTTTAACGATCCAAAAAGAAGAATCGAGATGCAGATTCGGTACCCTGTTCTTCCGAGATGACAAACATGTCATCGGAACCTTCCTCTACGAGGAAGGGTTCCAAGTTGCACGAGAGTGGGAATTCGACGGTGGCAGTGTTGACGATACGAACGACGTTGCCAGTTCCCGGTGTTTCGATGATGGCAAAGAAGGGTCGTTCGGTACCGTCCTCGGTGTAAACTTCCATGACTTGTTTGACGTTGTTGGGACCCTGCAAGAGTTCGATACGGGCATTGAGAGGACGTCCATCCGTCTTGAGTAGAACTTGGACGGAGGCGACAGACGGAGAGAAGGGCATGGTAAAGACGGCACCTCCTTGGATGATACGAGGGGTGGCCATTTTGGAGAGCTTGTCGGTGAAGTTTTCAATGCCACCATCCTTGATGTCGGCTTCGACACCGGCATGGAGGGGGTATTCCATTTGTGCCGTGTTGCGAATGGCAATCGAGTTTTGAGATCCAGGAGAGGCAATGACAGCACGGAAGGGACGGAGGTTACCATCTTCTAGGTACACGGCCATCTTTTGAGGAGTGTTGTCAGGACCTTGCCATAGTTCGACTGAGAGGGAAATTGGGGGAGAAAAACACCACAAGACAAGAAAATGGGGGGGGGGAATGAGATGAACATACAATCATTGAATAAGAACAGTCATTCCAACATGGATGATGGTCATCAACAACACCATTGTCAACATCATGACCTTGGTCTCATCACCCATGATTCTGATGATGATCATAATGACAGACGATACTGGTCATAGTGTCACAATGTAATTATATGTGATAATCATCAGGGGGAACGAGAGAGAGAAAGAGAACTCACCGTTGGCATTGAGAGGACGTCCTTCAGTCTTCAAATGAACTTGAACCGAATCAATGGCAGGAGTGGTAAAGGACCAAGTACGAAGAGATCCTCCTTGAACTTTGATAGGGCTCAAAGTGTCCCAAACATCCTTGGTAAGGGCCATTTCTCCACCAGGAGACGAAGGAGTGTTGACCTTAGGAGTTCCCACTCCCGTGGCCAATCCCGAACCGTCCATGGAAGAGAACAAGACACTGTTACTACCCTGAGAAGTCTTGGGTGCCATAAAGGCAGTAGCAGACGGTGCTGCAAAGATGGCCGCCAAAACGGTCAACGAAACAAACTTCATTGTATGTTGTAGTGTGTTGTGATACGATTGATGTATGCGTGTGTGTGTATATGTTGAGTGTTGACAACAACAACGGCAGAGGAGCTGTCAAGAAGAGACTACTACAACTACTACTTGCTTGTTTGTGATGGCAACAACAATAGCAGTGAAGCGATTGAGATTGATGAGGAGAGTTTCGACAGCAACAACACAGTAACCAAGCAGGCGGGCGAGGCAGGCAGCAGCAGCAAGCTTGATTGATCAATGCACAACAGCAGTTCACGGCGATCGAATTCGATGATGATGATCGCACGGCAAGTCCTCTACAGTAGATCGCTTGCATCATGTGTAGCAGTAGTACTATTACTACAGATACCCCTCCCAAAAAATTAGCAACGCACGTCAAAAACTACACCACCACACACACACACACACACTCACGGCACGATGACAAACGCACGTGAAACACGTATTACGTACTTGGTCGCAGAAAAAAATCAATATCCTTTCTCGTCTGTCCACTTGTCCTTTCCAAAGTATGCAGAACAACGTTCTTTCTTCTATCTTCAACCTATCAACCAACCACAATTCACGATCTCTCTCTGTTTTTCTAATCAATTTACCATGCATTCAAATTTGGGCGGCAAAAAATACCTCATCAATCGCATCCTACCGATGTAATACCTATTTATGTCGAAGAGACTGACGTCAGGATCGGAAGGCCCTCCTCGCCACTTTTCATTCCTACTATCGCCACAACCGACAGCTAAAGATTTCGAACATTCATCAAGCGCCAGACCGTCCCCCATCGATTCACCCTCGGTAGTCCGTCACTTACGTGGTGCTCGTTGCGACGACGTACACGAACGTCACAAACCAATCAGAATTCATGATTCTTCGAACGTCATTCGTCACTTTCTCTTCCCTAACTAAACCGATCGCATAGTTAATTATTTTTTTCACGGAGACATGCATCCGTCGTTGTGGTGTAACCGTCTTATGGTCTGTCAGTCATTCCCAATGATCCTTTCGTTCTAGTCCAGCAAGTCGCAGTAAAAAAATGGATCGGATGACATCAAAATCCATCATGCTGTCATCAATTGGAGGGATCGCCTCCAAATGAAAGAACAACACATCATCAAACCCTCCTATTCATAGAGAGTCAATCCACACAACTGCACTACAGCACTGTCCTACAAAGGAGAGATCCATCCAAAAATCCTCATCCATCATATCCATCATTCACTCACAGTCAGTGCTACAATAAAGAGCCTGCAGCAGCGTTGAAGAAATGATAACAGTAGATACACACAAACATCATCATCATCATCATCATCACACAATAAGAATCATCCAAAACTAATACGAATATAAATTGTCGACTTTTGTTTCCACAACAGCAACCGCCCGAACAACAGACTTCTCCGTACGAAATTGCAAAAAAAATCAATCACAACCCCTAACGAACAACAAAAGGGCACCCATCCGACAACCAACCAACCAAATACTTTTCATCAACTAACCACTAGAGGTAGTACAGAGACAAAGAAAGAACAGACAACAAAAACAACAACAGCAACACTATGGGTTCCTCTCCGTCGAAACAAACTCAGCAACAGAAAGCTACTGCAGGTGTCATTCGAAAGACGGCATCATCCACTTCGTTCGGACGTCTGGCTATTGGATCACCGGCGAGTGTTTCACATACACCGGGAAGTGGTCGATCGTCTCAATCATTGGCACATAGACGACGGATGAGAGCACAATTGGACCATGCAGCAAGTTATCAAAATTTATTATCGTCCAACAACATAGATGGAATAGGAGGAGGAGAAACAACCCCTTTAATACAAGCATATGCAACAACAGCGACAACAACGACAACAAGTTCTGGTTATTCGACACTACTACCACCACCCCAACGATTGTTATCGACAGGGTCCAGCGGTGGTGGTGATGACTTTGCGTCTACCGCACCACCACCACTTGCCGTATGGATTGTTCCTGCATTGTGTTGTGCCATGGCGTATGCATTATACAACATATTCATCAAAAAGGGTAGTGCGAGTATCAATCCTGTGTTGGGAGGTGTCATCTTACAACTGGTAGCAGCCATGTTGGGGATGGTATTGTTGTTGGTACTTATTTCCCGAGAGGGAACGGACGAAGTATTGATTTATGATGCGGCCGGTATCCGATGGGCGATATTGGCGGGTGTTTCGGTCGGTGTAGCAGAAATCGTTTCCTTCTTTGTATCGTCGTTGGGTGTACAGGCCATGCAAAGCATACCCATCATTATTGGTGGCAGTGTCATGTTCGGAACGACCATCGGTGCCATCTTTCTAAAAGAGGAACTCAGTTATCGTGGATGGATTGGTGTCGTCATGATCTCGTGTGGCATTTCCTTGGTCGGTGATGACACGGGAGAGGGAGTGTGAAAACAAAATGAAACACCCTCTCCCAAAAGAAAGAAGTAGAAGGGAAAAAGAAAAACAAACACTTGTGCGTAGTACTTGGCTGGCAGGGAAGGCATTTCAGAGAGGTGAGGGCAACAGTATCGATTTCTCATATCCGATAATACGACGAGATAGTTCCGGAGAATGATCATCTCTCTACTAATCCGGAATGGTAAAAAAACATTTTAGGTCTGGTTGTCAATCAATTGCAACAAGACTTGATCCAGCACCAACATTTACGTCCGTACACATACATTCATCCTTTTTCTATTCATATACAAGTAGAGTATCTTAAGGAGAAAAGAATAATCTAGGAGTATGGTAGCAAGTCCTGTCGTTTCGTCTTGATCGTTAGGTTTCAAAACGTTGGAGGTCAATCCAAAACATACCTGCCGACATCCATACGGCTACACTCGTGCACTCTATCATAAGGTAAACGATCTGGTTTCCTTTTAGTTCTTATATAAAAGCACAGTATGATAAGACGAAAGAATAATCTAGTCGTACCGTGGAGAGCCCTGTCAATTGGTCTTGGTCATCGTTAGGTTTCAAAATAGTGACGCTGCAATCCCCAATCATACCTCCCGACATCCGTACGGCTACACTCGTGCACTCTATCGTAAGATGGTCGGTCGGGATTCCTTCCAGAATGTCATTAAACGACAATTTAATGCCATTAGGATAGAATAATCTAGTCGTACGGTGGAAATCCCTGTCGTATGGTCATGGTCGTCGAAGATCAAAATACTGACACGGCAATCCCGATCATACCTCACGACATCCGTACGGCTACACTCGTGCACTCTATCATAAGGTGAACGCTTGAATTCCCTTTTTCTGTGTAGTTGAAAGAAATTTATGCTATTTAGAAAGAAAAATCTAGTCGTACGGTGGAAATCCCTGTCGTTTGGTCTTGGTCGGCATAGGTCAAAATACTGACGCGTCAATCCCGATCATACCTCCGGTCATCAGCACGGCTAGACTCGTGCACTCTATCGTAAGGTGGTCGGTTGGAATTCCTTCCAGAATGTCCTTAAACGACAATATTATGCCATAAGGATAGAATAATGTAGTCGTACGGTGGAGATCACCGTCTTTTAGTCTTGTTCGGAAGAGATCAAAATACCGGCACGGCAATCCAAATCATACCAACCGACGTCCGTACGGCTACACTCGTGCACTCTGTCATAAGATGAACGGTCTGATTTCCTTTCACTATGTATTTGAAAGAAATTTATGCTATTTAGAAAGAAAAATCTAGTCGTACGGTGGAGATCCCTGTCGTTTGGTCTTGGTCGGCATAGGTCAAAATACTGACGCGTCAATCCCGATCATACCTCCGGTCATCAGCACGGCTACACTCGTGCACTCTATCGTAAGATGGTCGGTCGGAATTCCTTCCAGAATGTCCTTAAACGACAATATTATGCCATTAGGATAGAATAATGTAGTCATACGGTGGAGATCACCGTCTTTTAGTCTTGTTCGGAAGAGATCAAAATACCGGCGCGGCAATCCAAATCATACCAACCGACGTCCGTACGGCTACACCCGTGCACTCTGTCATAAGATGAACGGTCTGATTCCTTTCACTATGTATTTGTAAGAAATTTATGCTATTTAGAAAGAAAAATCTAGTCGTACGGTGGAGATCCCTGTCGTTTGGTCTTGGTCGGCATAGGTCAAAAAAATACTGGCGCGTCAATCCCTATCATACCTCCGGTCATCAGCACGGCTATACTCGTGCACTCTATCGTAAGATGGTCGGTTGGAATTCCTTCCAGAATGTCATTAAACGACAATTTTATGCCATCAGGATAGAATAATGTAGTCGTACGGTGGAGATCACCGTCTTTTAGTCTTGTTCGGAAGAGGTCAAAATACCGTCACGGCAGTCCAAATCATACCAACCGACGTCCGTACGGCTACACTCGTGCACTCTGTCATACGATCATACCTCCGGTCATCAGCACGGCTACACTCATGCACTCTATCGTAAGGTGGTCGGTTGGGATTCCTTCCAGAATCTCATTAAACGACAATTTTATGCCATTAGGATAGAATAATGTAGTCGTACGGTGGAGATCATCGTATTTTAGTCTTGTTCGGAAGAGATCAAAATACCGGCGCGGCAATCCAAATCATACCAACCGACGTCCGTACGGCAACACTCGTGCACTCTGTCATAAGATGAACGGTCTGATTTTTTTCACTATGTATTTGAAAGAAATTTATGCTATTTAGAAAGAAAAATCTAGTCGTACGGTGGAGATCCCTGTCGTTTGGTCTTGGTCGGCATAGGTCAAAAAAATACTGGCGCGTCAATCCCTATCATACCTCCGGTCATCAGCACGGCTACACTCGTGCACTCTATCGTAAGATGGTCGGTCGGCATTCCTTCCAGAATGTCATTGAACGACAATATTATGCCATTAGGATAGAATAATGTAGTCGTACGGTGGAGATCACCGTCTTTTAGTCTTGTTCGGAAGAGATCAAAATACCGGCACGGCAATCCAAATCATACCAACCGACGTCCGTACGGCTACACTCGTGCACTCTGTCATAAGATGAACGTTCTGATTTCCTTTCACTATGTATTTGAAAGAAATTTATGCTATTTAGAAAGAAAAATCTTGTCGTACGGTGGAGATCCCTGTCGTTTGGTCTTGGTCGGCATAGGTCAAAAAAATACTGACGCGTCAATCCCGATCATACCTCCGGTCATCAGCACGGCTACACTCGTGCACTCTATCGTAAGATGGTCGGTCGGAATTCCTTCCTGAATCTCATTAAACGACAAGTTTTTGCCATTAGGATAGAATAATGTAGTCGTACGGTGGAGATCACCGTCTTTTAGTCTTGTTCGGAGGAGATCAAAATACCGGCACGGCAATCCAAATCATACCAACCGACGTCCGTACGGCTACACTCGTGCACTCTGTCATAAGATGAACGGTCTGATTTCCTTTCACTATGTATTTGAAAGAAATTTATGCTATTTAGAAAGAAAAATCTAGTCGTACGGTGGAGATCCCTGTCGATTGGTCTTGGTCGGCACAGGTCAAAATACTGACGCGTCAATCCCGATCATACCTCCGGTCATCAGCACGGCTACATTCGTGCACTCTATCGTAAGATGGTCGGTTGTAATTCCTTCCAGAATGTCCTTAAACGACAATATTATGCCATTAGGATAGAATAATGTAGTCGTACGGTGGAGATCACCGTCTTTTAGTCTTGTTCGGAAGAGATCAAAATACCGGCGCGGCAATCCAAATCATACCAACCGACGTCCGTACGGCTACACTCGTGCACTCTGTTATAAGATGAACAGTCTGATTTTTTTCACTATGTATTTGAAAGAAATTTATGCTATTTAGAAAGAAAAATCTAGTCTTACGGTGGAGATCCCTGTCGTTTGGTCTTGGTCGGCATAGGTCAAAAAAATACTGGCGTGTCAATCCCTATCATACCTCCGGTCATCAGCACGGCTAGACTCGTGCACTCTATCGTAAGATGGTCGATCGGAATTCCTTCCAGAATCTCATTAAACGACAATTTTATGCCATTAGGATAGAATAATGTAGTCGTACGGTGGAGATCACCGTCTTTTAGTCTTGTTCGGAAGAGATCAAAATACCGGCACGGCAATCCAAATCATACCAACCGACGTCCGTACGGCTACACTCGTGCACTCTCTCATACGGTGAACGCTTGAATTCCCTTTTTCTGTGTATTTGAAAGAAATTTATGCTATTTAGAAAGAAAAATCTAGTCGTACGGTGGAGATCCCTGTCGTTTGGTCTTGGTCGGCATAGGTCAAAAAAATACTGACGCGTCAATCCCGATCATACCTCCGGTCATCAGCACGGCTACACTCGTGCACTCTATCGTAAGATGGTCGGTCGGAATTCCTTCCAGAATGTCATTGAACGACAATATTATGCCATTAGGATAGAATAATGTAGTCGTACGGTGGAGATCACCGTCTTTTAGTCTTGTTCGGAAGAGATCAAAATACCGGCACGGCAATCCAAATCACACCAACCGACGTCCGTACGGCTACACTCGTGCACTCTGTCATAAGATGAACGGTCTGATTTCCTTTCACTATGTATTTGAAAGAAAGTTATGCTATTTAGAAAGAAAAATCTAGTCGTACGGTGGAGATCCCTGTCGTTTGGTCTTGGTCGGCATAGGTCAAAAAAATACTGACGCGTCAATCCCGATCATACCTCCGGTCATACGATCATACCTCCGGTCATCAGCACGGCTACACTCGTGCACTCTATCGTAAGATGGTCGATCGGAATTCCTTCCAGAATCTCATAAAACGACAATTTTATGCCATTAGGATAGAATAATGTAGTCGTACGGTGGAGATCATCGTCTTTTAGTCTTGTTCGGAAGAGGTCAAAATACCGGCGCGGCAATCCAAATCATACCAACCGACGTCCGTACGGCTACACTCGTGCACTCTGTCATAAGATGAACGTTCTGATTTCCTTTCACTATGTATTTGAAAGAAATTTATGCTATTTAGAAAGAAAAATCTAGTCGTACGGTGGAGATCCCTGTCGTTTGGTCTTGGTCGGCATAGGTCAAAAAAATACTGGCGCGTCAATCCCTATCATACCTCCGGTCATCAGCACGGCTATACTCGTGCACTCTATCGTAAGATGGTCGGTTGAAATTCCTTCCAGAATGTCATTAAACGACATTTTAATGCCATTAGGATAGAATAATCTAGTCGTACGTTGGAGATAACCATCTTTTAGTCTTGTTCGGAAGAGGTCAAAATACCGGCGCGGCAATCCAAATCATACCAACCGACGTCCGTACGGCTACACTCGTGCACTCTGTCATAAGATGAACGGTCTGATTCCTTTTACTATGTGTTTGAAAGAAATTTATGCTATTTAGAAAGAAAAATCTAGTCGTACGGTGGAGATCCCTGTCGTTTGGTCTTGGTCGGCATAGGTCAAAAAAATGCTTGCGCGTCAATCCCTATCATACCTCCGGTCATCAGCACGGCTAGACTCGTGCACTCTATCGTAAGATGGTCGATCGGAATTCCTTCCAGAATCTCATAAAACGACAATTTTATGCCATTAGGATAGAATAATGTAGTCGTACGGTGGAGATCATCGTCTTTTAGTCTTGTTCGGAAGAGGTCAAAAAAATACCGGCGCGGCAATCCAAATCATACCAACCGACGTCCGTACGGCTACACTCGTGCACTCTGTCATAAGATGAACGGTCTGATTCCTTTTACTATGTGTTTGAAAGAAATTTATGCTATTTAGAAAGAAAAATCTAGTCGTACGGTGGAGATCCCTGTCGTTTGGTCTTGGTCGGCATAGGTCAAAAAAATGCTTGCGCGTCAATCCCTATCATACCTCCGGTCATCAGCACGGCTAGACTCGTGCACTCTATCGTAAGATGGTCGATCGTAATTCCTTCCAGAATGTCATTAAACGACAATTTTATGCCATTAGGATAGAATAATGTAGTCGTACGGTGGAGATCATCGTCTTTTAGTCTTGTTCGGAAGAGGTCAAAATACCGGCGCGGCAATCCAAATCATACCAACCGACGTCCGTACGGCTACACTCGTGCACTCTGTCATAAGATGAACGGTCTGATTACTTTTACTATGTGTTTGAAAGAAATTTATGCTATTTAGAAAGAAAAATCTAGTCGTACGGTGGAGATCCCTGTCGTTTGGTCTTGGTCGGCATAGGTCAAAAAAATACTGGCGCGTCAATCCCTATCATACCTCCGGTCATCAGCACGGCTAGACTCGTGCACTCTATCGTAAGATGGTCGATCGGAATTCCTTCCAGAATCTCATTAAACGACAATTTTATGCCATTAGGATAGAATAATGTAGTCGTACGGTGGAGATCATCGTCTTTTAGTCTTGTTCGGAAGAGATCAAAATACCGGCGCGGCAATCCAAATCATACCAACCGACGTCCGTACGGCTACACTCGTGCACTCTGTCATAAGATGAACGGTCTGATATCCTTTCTCTATGTATTTGAAAGAAATTTATGCTATTTAGAAAGAAAAATCTTGTCGTACGGTGGAGATCCCTGTCGTTTGGTCTTGGTCGGCATAGGACAAAATACTGACGCGTCAATCCCGATCATACCTCCGGTCATCAGCACGGCTAGACTCATGCACTCTATCGTAGGATGGTCGGTTGTAATTCCTTCCAGAATGTCATTAAACGACAATTTTATGCCATTAGGATAGAATAATGTAGTCGTACGGTGGAGATCACCGTCTTTTAGTCTTGTTCGGAAGAGGTCAAAATACCGGCACGGCAATCCAAATCACACCAACCGACGTCCGTACGGCTACACTCGTGCACTCTGTCATAAGATGAACGGTCTGATATCCTTTCACTATGTATTTGAAAGAAATTTATGCTATTTAGAAAGAAAAATCTAGTCGTACGGTGGAGATCCCTGTCGTTTGGTCTTGGTCGGCATAGGTCAAAATACTGACGCGTCAATCCCGATCATACCTCCGGTCATCAGCACGGCTAGACTCGTGCACTCTATCGTAAGGCGGTCGGTTGGAATTCCTTCCAGAATGTCATTGAACGACAATTTTATGCCATTAGGATAGAATAATGTAGTCGTACGGTGGAGATCATCGTCTTTTAGTCTTGTTCGGAAGAGATCAAAATACCGGCGCGGCAATCCAAATCATACCAACCGACGTCCGTACGGCTACACTCGTGCACTCTGTCATAAGATGAACGGTCTGATATCCTTTCACTATGTATTTGAAAGAAATTTATGCTATTTAGAAAGAAAAATCTTGTCGTACGGTGGAGATCCCTGTCGTTTGGTCTTGGTCGGCATAGGACAAAATACTGACGCGTCAATCCCGATCATACCTCCGGTCATCAGCACGGCTAGACTCGTGCACTCTATCGTAGGATGGTCGGTTGTAATTCCTTCCAGAATGTCATTAAACGACAATTTTATGCCATTAGGATAGAATAATGTAGTCGTACGGTGGAGATCACCGTCTTTTAGTCTTGTTCGGAAGAGATCAAAATACCGGCGCGGCAATCCAAATCATACCAACCGACGTCCGTACGGCTACACTCGTGCACTCTGTCATAAGATGAACGGTCTGATATCCTTTCACTATGTATTTGAAAGAAATTTATGCTATTTAGAAAGAAAAATCTTGTCGTACGGTGGAGATCCCTGTCGTTTGGTCTTGGTCGGCATAGGACAAAATACTGACGCGTCAATCCCGATAATACCTCCGGTCATCAGCACGGCTAGACTCGTGCACTCTATCGTAGGATGGTCGGTTGTAATTCCTTCCAGAATGTCATTAAACGACAATTTTATGCCATTAGGATAGAATAATGTAGTCGTACGGTGGAGATCACCGTCTTTTAGTCTTGTTCGGAAGAGATCAAAATACCGGCGCGGCAATCCAAATCATACCAACCGACGTCCGTACGGCTACACTCGTGCACTCTGTCATAAGATGAACGGTCTGATATCCTTTCACTATGTATTTGAAAGAAATTTATGCTATTTAGAAAGAAAAATCTTGTCGTACGGTGGAGATCCCTGTCGTTTGGTCTTGGTCGGCATAGGACAAAATACTGACGCGTCAATCCCGATCATACCTCCGGTCATCAGCACGGCTAGACTCATGCACTCTATCGTAGGATGGTCGGTTGTAATTCCTTCCAGAATGTCATTAAACGACAATTTTATGCCATTAGGATAGAATAATGTAGTCGTACGGTGGAGATCACCGTCTTTTAGTCTTGTTCGGAAGAGATCAAAATACCGGCACGGCAATCCAAATCACACCAACCGACGTCCGTACGGCTACACTCGTGCACTCTGTCATAAGATGAACAGTCTGATTTTTTTCACTATGTATTTGAAAGAAATTTATGCTATTTAGAAAGAAAAATCTAGTCGTACGGTGGAGATCCCTGTCGTTTGGTCTTGGTCGGCATAGGTCAAAATACTGACGCGTCAATCCCGATCATACCTCCGGTCATCAGCACGGCTAGACTCGTGCACTCTATCGTAAGGCGGTCGGTTGGAATTCCTTCCAGAATGTCATTGAACGACAATTTTATGCCATTAGGATAGAATAATGTAGTCGTACGGTGGAGATCATCGTCTTTTAGTCTTGTTCGGAAGAGATCAAAATACCGGCGCGGCAATCCAAATCATACCAACCGACGTCCGTACGGCTACACTCGTGCACTCTGTCATAAGATGAACGGTCTGATATCCTTTCACTATGTATTTGAAAGAAATTTATGCTATTTAGAAAGAAAAATCTTGTCGTACGGTGGAGATCCCTGTCGTTTGGTCTTGGTCGGCATAGGACAAAATACTGACGCGTCAATCCCGATCATACCTCCGGTCATCAGCACGGCTAGACTCGTGCACTCTATCGTAGGATGGTCGGTTGTAATTCCTTCCAGAATGTCATTAAACGACAATTTTATGCCATTAGGATAGAATAATGTAGTCGTACGGTGGAGATCACCGTCTTTTAGTCTTGTTCGGAAGAGATCAAAATACCGGCGCGGCAATCCAAATCATACCAACCGACGTCCGTACGGCTACACTCGTGCACTCTGTCATAAGATGAACGGTCTGATATCCTTTCACTATGTATTTGAAAGAAATTTATGCTATTTAGAAAGAAAAATCTTGTCGTACGGTGGAGATCCCTGTCGTTTGGTCTTGGTCGGCATAGGACAAAATACTGACGCGTCAATCCCGATCATACCTCCGGTCATCAGCACGGCTAGACTCGTGCACTCTATCGTAGGATGGTCGGTTGTAATTCCTTCCAGAATGTCATTAAACGACAATTTTATGCCATTAGGATAGAATAATGTAGTCGTACGGTGGAGATCACCGTCTTTTAGTCTTGTTCGGAAGAGATCAAAATACCGGCGCGGCAATCCAAATCATACCAACCGACGTCCGTACGGCTACACTCGTGCACTCTGTCATAAGATGAACGGTCTGATATCCTTTCTCTATGTATTTGAAAGAAATTTATGCTATTTAGAAAGAAAAATCTTGTCGTACGGTGGAGATCCCTGTCGTTTGGTCTTGGTCGGCATAGGTCAAAATACTGGCGCGGCAATCCAAATCATACCTCCGGTCATCAGCACGGCTAGACTCGTGCACTCTATCGTAAGGTGGTCGTTTGGAATTCCTTCCAGAATGTCATTGAACGACAATTTTATGCCATTAGGATAGAATAATGTAGTCGTACGGTGGAGATCACCGTCTTTTAGTCTTGTTCGGAAGAGATCAAAATACCGGCGCGGCAATCCAAATCATACCAACCGACGTCCGTACGGCTACACTCGTGCACTCTGTCATAAGATGAACAGTCTGATTTTTTTCACTATGTATTTGAAAGAAATTTATGCTATTTAGAAAGAAAAATCTAGTCGTACGGTGGAGATCCCTGTCGTTTGGTCTTGGTCGGCATAGGTCAAAAAAATGCTTGCGCGTCAATCCCGATCATACCTCCGGTCATCAGCACGGCTAGACTCGTGCACTCTATCGTAAGGTGGTCGGTTGGAATTCCTTTCAAAATATCATTAAACGACAATTTTATGCCATTAGGATAGAATAATGTAGTCGTACGGTGGAGATCACCATCTTTTAGACTTGTTCGGAAGAGATCAAAATAACGACGCGGCAATCCAAATCATACCAACCGACGTCCGTACGGCTACACTCGTGCACTCTGTCATAAGATGAACGGTCTGATTTCCTTTCACTATGTATTTGAAAGAAATTTATGCTATTTAGAAAGAAAAATCTAGTCGTACGGTGGAGATCCCTGTCGTTTGGTCTTGGTCGGCATAGGTCAAAATACTGGCGCGGCAATCCAAATCATACCTCCGGTCCTCAGCACGGCTACACTCGTGCACTCTATCGTAAGATGGTCGGTCGGAATTCCTTCCAGCATGTCATTAAACGACAATTTTATGCCATTAGGATAGAATTATGTAGTCGTACGGTGGAGATCTAGTCGTATTTCGCATACAGTGCTTCCAATCCAACAACGTTTGGATTGGGATACACTCTCTTGTGTTCTGAAGACCAGGGCAACGGCGTGTACAAGTATGGTTACCGCTTCAAGGATTGTCGAAGTAATCCATCTCCTCGTCTCTCCCATTGGCAAGTCATTGTCGGAGATGGATGTACTGCTGTCCAATCCGTCTCGTGTACCTTTGACACTGGAGCTACCTCCACTAGAAGTTTTAGTTTGCGAAATGGCGATCCTTGTCTTGCTGTTGATCAAGCGAATGATGGTTGGATGGTGGTCAATGATCAAAACATTGCCAAATGTGACCGACCGGACTCGGGAGAAGTTGGTAATACCGGAACCTTGACACTGTTCAGTGAGTGGTGTCACAGATCCCGATGCTGGTACAGTTCTCACTCAAACCAAGGCTGGCAACATAAATCCCAACCAACCATTAGCGTGCGAGTATCCTGCCAGTGTCATCGGACCCAGTTGTTCAGAGGCCGTGTGTGGAGATAATGTCATTGAGGGGGGTGAAACGTGCGAGTTCTTCGATGGGGTTCCTACTGTAGAAACTTGCCGTACGTTAGTATGTAATTATTGAGGTGGTAAGTGTCGAGAGTACTTTGGGGAAGACATTTGGTTGTTGCACTTTTTAAAAATGAATTGAATCCATCTTACAGTTATATTGTATTTTTGTTTTTTGATTGATTGGTTCACAGATAGAGTCATCCAACGAACATCCGGTGAGACATGTGACGGTGGTGAAAACTGCCGCAGCGACTGTACCTATTGTGGTGATGGAATTGTCCAATCTGGTGAACAATGTGACGGTGGAGACGGTTGCAATGACGATTGTACCGTGAACACTTGTCCTTGTACAGAGAGTGATTTACCAGTGTTTGTGACTACTGGTGATGGTTTTGCAGATGGTACGGTTGTGGTGGTCGAATGTGACCATCCGTTGGATTCAGTGGCCACTGTGACAGCAACCAGCTGTGCCAGTGATGTGGATGCGACTCCTCTAGCCGTTACTGGTGGGGAAATTACCCAGCCCACAGCATTTTGTGACTCTCCTACCGTGACACGAACATGGACGGCCGAAAATTGTGCATCAGTACAAGGGTCTGTCACCCAAACGGTACAATATGTCGATACGAAACCTCCATCATTTGTATCGAAACCGATGATGGGTAACATTACAAGTAGTTGTGAGAGTTCTGAAAATTATGCACCATCATCCGATTGGACCGCCTCCGATACGTGTGATCCCAGTGTAACGGTATCGCATTGTGATGCTTGTTCCGATGCTACCGTGGGAGGTATGACAATCACACGTCGTTGGACTGCCACTGATTGTGCATCGAATTCGATTACCGAATCGGAAACGATTGTAGTGACAGATTTTTGTGATGCGACCATTCGTGATTCATATTCTGGAATTGCAGTCGATGTTCGTATCCAAATGGAAAATGTTGAGGGGGGTTTGGAAGTGACAGTGACAGTAGTGGATGATGTTTATACCGGTGACATTCGTGGAATCTTTTTGGAACTTATCGATGCCGATGCCGTCGGTCGTGTCACATCGGTGGTAGCAACTGGATCCGCTCCAGTAACAAGTTACAAGGCTGAATTGAACAACATCGATCGTTTAAGTAACGATGTTACCATGAAGGGTGGTGGTCCCGATCGAGCCATCTTACATGATCTAGGAATTGAGATTGGTAAAATGGGTATTGCCAAAGGAGATGATTATCAAACGGCAAGTTTCATTATTGGAGGAATTTCGACGGATGATATTGTCGGAAAGGTCGGAATCCGTTTGACGAGTGTCGGTGTGAGTGGATCGTCTCGAGATCAATCCAGCAAAATCTCCGATGTCATGACATGCTGTTGTCGTGCCACATGTCTTTCCACTTCTGCTCGTGCTTGTCCCGTCCAGTAGAAAAGTCAAAAAAGGAACCCTATGATTTATTCATTTACTGTTATTTAGACTTCGTAAGATAGTACTCTTGTCTGTGTGTATTATAAACATGACGACGGATCGTTGTTGGAACGTACCGTAGTCGATTTGACAACCATTTTTGTGGGATGTGGTAAGACGTACGAATGAGTGTGCTATCCTACCCATTGGCTGCTACTGCAGTACGATGGTGAACGAAGTTCTACTCGTATCTCGAATATGCTGTGTATTCCCCGACGCCGCCTCAGCTTCTCTGCAATCCCAGTGACGTCATGTGCTCGATAGTTCTCTAGGTACGTACGTATGCCACCATAGAGGCGCTAGGTTGCTACATATGTGGTGGCGTAAACGTAGTGTCTCTAGTAGCTACTAGAGACAAGGGAACGAAATGTAGCTATGGCGAACTAACATGAGTTGCCAGAGCTACAGTTCACACAAGAGCACAAGGCCTGCTTTTTTCAAAAAACACGGAATCTCCATTGCTATCTCATAGCGATGAGGATTGCAGTGTTGCAGGAATTGTGTGCTTGGATATGTGTGATGCCTGCAACTCTGGTCTTGTGTCTGGCCTCCGTCCGTCTACCGCTCGAACCCCAACTCCAAACACTAGCTAGTCCAACGTCGGACAAGACCCGAGCATGCATGCAAGGATATCATGCACTTCCCTTGCCTGCACGCTTCTGGCTTGTCGTAGCGACGAAACCTCAAACTCCGAGTACCGGCATACGTGTCAATACCACGTAGTAGTACGTGTCAATACTACGTAGTACGGTTGAACAATAATAATCTACGGTAGTAGTCGTAGGATGGAGATATCATGACTCCAGACTCCAGACTCCCGACTCCCGAGTCGGGAGCAGGACCTCCCGCTACATTCGTGCACTTTATCATTAAGATGAGAATGTTTGAATTTCCTTTTATTTTATGGCGTAGTGTTATTAGTAGTAGTGTTACTGTTACTGTTAGTAGTAGTAGTACCATTTCTTACTTAGTACCGAGTAGTAGTATTACGGTAGTTCCTTACAGTTAGTAGAAGAAGCCGTGGTAGCAATATAAATACGTCTCTCTACTACGGTAGAGAGTTAAAGTAATGTAAAAGTGATGTTTTCTAACTGTAAGTAGTGTACGTCCTGTGGTTTTTCTTACTATTACGACTCTGTCCTAGTATATGATCTTTTGAATGAAACGCCGTGTAGTAACTTCCATTAACTGCAAGTTTTCGTTCCAAAAAATGTAGAAAGAGTTGTAAAGAATGTAGCAATTCATATTATACTCTTTCAAATGAAACGACGTGTTGTACAGAATGTAGTAATTCATATTTTACTCATTCAAATGAAACGACGTGTAGTGACTTTTTTTTTGCGCGTTTATACTCAATAAGGGGCTTTAAACAATCAAGTAGTTCAATACATGATCTTTCGAATGAAACGACGTCTAGTAACTTTTTAGTGCGTTTTTCGATTGAATAGACGCAAAAACATAGGTTTTATTATATATTTTATCATCTCATCTCTCAATTGACTGTGAAATGAATTGTAATAACTTGTAGGTGTTGCGCGATCCGACAGTACGAATGATAAACGCAGATATGATGTAGTAGTTCATAATATTAGGATCTCTTCAATAAATAAAGAAGTTCTTATTATATTATCTTTCGAATGAAACCACGTCTAGTAACTTTTTAGAATGCGTTCCGACTGTATAATCGCCAGTACGGTAAAGATCCATATATCGTTTCGTGTTGGTCGTTAGGTTTCAAAATACTGACGCGTAAATCCCGATCATACCTCCCGATATCCTTTCGGTATGAGGTACACCCGTGATCTCTACTAGTAATAAGATGAACGTTTCGATTTCCTTTCATTATGTCATTGACAGTAAAAGACAATTTTATGCTAGAGAAGAAGGAATAAACAAATCGTACGGTGGAGATCCCTGTCGTTTGGTCTTGGTCGTTAGATTTTTAAATAGTGAAGCGTCAATTCTGACCATACCTCCCGATATCCGTTCGGCTACACTCGTGCACTCTATAATAAGATGGTCCGTCGGACTTTTTTCTAGCTGTACGGCAGAGATCCCTGTCGTTTTGGAGTGGTCGGCAGAGGACAAAATACTGACGCGTCAATCCCGATCATACCTCCCGACATCCGTACGGCTACACTCATGATCTCTTTCATACTTCAGAAAGATGGTCGGTCGGAATCCGTTCTACCTTCTGATTATAAGACAATTATATCACCTTATTACTTTCAGTAACTACGAGCAAGAGTAAGCTTCAAAAGGTCGTGTGGCCGTGTTGTCATGATGCACTAACTGTAAATGTGAAAGTGATGTTTTCTAACTTCAAGTCCGTCCTCCGGTTATTATACTATCATTTTTCAAATGAAACGCCGTTTAGTAACTTTCATAGTTTGCCTTCCAAATAATTAAGAAACAGTTGTATAGAATGTAGTAGTTCACAATACATTCTTTCAAATGAAACGACTTGCAGTGACTATTTTTTCGCGCGAACGACTAACAGTAAAGAAAATTCTTCAAACAATCAAGTTGTTCAAATGAGACGACGTGTAGTGACCTTTTTTTGCGCGTTCCGAACAGTCAATAAAATGCTGTGAACAACTAACAAGTTCTTATTATGATCTTTCGAATGAAATCACTCTTATAGTAACTTTTTATTTCTCTTTCCGAATGTACAAACCCCTGTTAATATTGTAGAAGTTTTTTATATGATCTTTCAATTGAAACGACGTGTAACAACATATACTTATTTCGCGATCATAATTGCAGGTACATGACGTAGTAATTCACAGTCATATCATGATCTTTCAATTGAAACGCCACGTACAAACTTCTACTTTGAGTATTGACGATCCGACTGTATCAACGCGAGTACATGATGAAATAGATATTATATATAGTACCCCCCTGAGTGGATCACCTTGTCGTGGTAGGGGGGCTTAACCCAGGTTTGTCAGGGCCTGAGGAACTAAAAATCCACAGACGATCTATCAGTGCAACGGAAGAGATCGTCCTGGCGGTAAAACAAACTACTGCTCTCTTGTGCATGGCATCATGCAGAACCTTCGGCCGACCGGAAAGATAGTGTTTCTCTTATTTAGTCGGAAGGGGGCTAAGGGAGAGGAGGAAGAGTGCTAAATGCATGATTCCAGATAGAGATGTGATGGGCACTGACATTTCTGTGGAAGAAATGGCATCATAACACAGCCGAGTGTCAAGTGCAGAGGGGCGGTACTATTTCATTGAAAATATTACTGGTGCTTGGCATGGAAGGCTTCTTTTACACATACAATCCGCCCTATTGGTTGCAACAGGTAAAAGATATCAACACACCCAACACAATTTATGTGGTTAATTGCTGCCTTCCCAGCATTGTTTTTGGAAGACCACGCCATATCTGACAATCACTGGTTTGGACTTTTCCTCATTCGTGAGGTTTTTTGCCTTTCCAGTACTGAGTGGTGGGCAACAGGTTACTGAGTGGAGGGAAAGCTGTTGCATAATTTGCCCCGCCCCCTTGGGGGCCAGGCGCGTGAGTCACCTTCTTAGATACGGAACTGCCGGTAGCTAGTAGTTGGCATAGCCATAAAATAGATTTCATTATCGTAGTTAATATATATAGTACCAGAACGCACCTTGGACACACCCGATAGTTCGGTTGGTGTAAAAGAAATTGTCGCAGCGCTGTTACATTGTGAGTATATGCTTCTGCTACATTTAATGCGACGCATCGAGTTACTACACTACTCTTTTTGTATATCATTATTCAAATGAAACGCCGTGTAGTAACTTTCATCAAGTTTGCCTTCCAAATAATTAAGAAACAGTTGTATAGAATGTAGTAGTTCACAATACATTCTTTCAAATGAAACGACTTGCAGTGACTATTTTTTCGCGCGAACGACTAACAGTAAAGAAAATTCTTCAAACAATCACGTTGTTCTTATTATTTGATCTTTCGAATGAAACCACGTCTAAGTAACTTTACAAACCCCAGTACACGATGTAGAAGTTTAAATTGAAACGACGTCTAAAAACTTATACTTACAGTCAGTTCGCGATCCAACTGTACAAATAATAAATGCATATATGATGTAGCAGTTCATATAATGATCTTTCAAGTGAAACGACGTGTAGAAACATATCAACGATCCGACTGTATCAACGCCAGTACATGATGTAGTAGCTCATATATAGTACCAGAACGCACCTTGGACACACCCGATGATAGTTCGGGTGGTGTAAAGCTTGCGATCTCTATCATAAAGGTTGGACCTTCTTTACAAGCAAAGAATGCTAAGGAGAGGCGTCTGATGTAGATTACTGTCGTTCAGTTGTTGGACGAACCGGTAGAAAACCGGCACTACCCCTCTGCTACAACCGGTAGATAGGGTAATACCTAAATACTCCGTGTACTCCGAGGTAAGTTATCGTGAACGTATGTACTTGCTATACAATCATCATACTTCATTACTACTACCGTTAGTAAGAATGGCACTACTCGGAGTACTAATGATAGAAACTCAAAATCACTGGACGGCAAGAGGAAAACTATAACGCGACAAGAGGGTGGAGAGTTTAAATTGACGGGGTGTGAATTTTTTTTGACGATGTTTTCTACACAAGCCATGGGAATAACGTTACGAGTCGTTCATTCAATATCTATTCCGTATATCATTGTTCCATAAAAGGTTGTGAAAATTGTATGGCGGGGTGGGATATCAAGATGTTTTCCATACGAGCCATGGGAATAACGTTACGCGATTCCATCTTTGGGGTGCGATAAGATGGAGGGTTGGGAAATTCATATCTTAAGGACATTGATTCTACTAGTACAGTCAAAAGTATCAATGCCCTAAAATGTTTTACCGATATCTTCCTCAACCACGTCTATCAATGCATCTAACAATTTTAGGGATATGCTGAACATTGTTTGTTTGCCAAATTCTGGTGAGGAGCAAAGTGGATATCGATTCGATCAACATGAGTAGAGAAAATTTCGACCGAGAGTCTAGGAAAATAATGAATTCTTGATGACATCGAGATTGTTTTGTTTGTTTAATGGTTTTGTTTGTATGATCATGTTGCTGCGTTGTCGGACATTCGGTTTCATTCTATCGTAGTCTAAAGATCTTTTCGGATACTCAGTGGTTTGGAGTCTTTTGATCTTGGTCGTTAGGTTTCACAATACTGACTCGTCAATCCCGACCATACCTCCCGACATTCGTACGGCTGAAACCGTGATCTCTGTTATAAGATGATCGGTCGAAATTGGTTCTACTATGTCATAATAAGAGATTGAGAAAGACTAAACTAGCCGTATGGTGGAGATCCCTGTCGTTTGGTCTTGGTCGTTAGGTTTCAAAATAGTGACGCGTCAATCCCGATCATACCTCCCGACATCCGTACGGCTACACTCGTGATCTCTATCATAAGATGGTCGGTCGGAATTCGTTCTACTATGTCCTGACACGAAACTTATGCTAAAGAGAAAGAATTATGTAGTCGTACGGTGAGGATCCCTGTCGTTTGGTCTTGGTCGTAAGGTGTCAAAATACTTACGCGTCACTCCCTATCATACCTCCCGATATCTGTACGGCTACACTCGCGATCTCTATCATAAGATGAACGGACTGATTTCCATTCAATTTGGCCTTTTAAGAAAATTATGCTAATGAGAAAGAATAATCTAGTCGTACGGTGGAGATCCCTGTCGTTTTGTCTTGGTCTTTACAGTTAGGTCAATCCCGATCAAACCTCTCGTCATCCGTCCGGATATTCGTGCATTCCTTCATAAGATGGTCGGTCGGATTTCTTTCTACCTTTTCATTATAAGACAATTATGCTATGGAGTAGGAATAAACCAGTCGTACGGCAGAGATCCCTGTCGTTTGGTCTTGGTCATTAGGTTTCAAAATACTATTTATACCTCCCGACATCCGTACGGCTACACTCTTGATCTCTCTCGTAAGAGATCACCTTATTACAGTTGGTAACTACGAGCCAGAGTAAACTTTTGCAGTCCGTGTGGCCGTGGTATCATCATAATAAATGTAAAAGCGATTTTTTTAACTCAAATTCCGTCCTTTGGTTTTTATTAGTATACCTGATCTTTCAAATGAAACGCCGTGTCGTAACTTTCATTAAGTTTGCTTTCCAGATAATTTAGAAACACTTGTACTGACTGTGATTACATTATGTAGTAGTTCATTATATTCTTCAAATGAGACGACGTGTAGTTACTATTTTTCTTCCGCGTTTTGACTAAAAGCCTTTAATCAAACAAGTGATCTTTCCATGAAACCACCTCTCTAGTAACTTTTTACTTTAAGTTCGCGTTCCGACTGTATAAACTCCAGTACGTAATGTAGAAATTTTGATACGATCTTTCAATTGAAACGACGTCTAATAACTTATTCTTAGTTCGCGATCCGAATGTATAAATGATAAATGCAGGCACATGATGTAGTAGTTCATACTATAAAATCTTTCAAATGAAACCCGATGTATAGTTCGGGAGTTGTAAAGCTCGCGAACTCTATCATAACGATTGGATCTTCTTTCCTCTTCATATACCAGCATAGTATGCTAAGGAGAGGCGTCGGATGGAGATTACTGTCGTTTGGTCTGACCCGACATGAGGAATCCCCAATTTCAATTCTTTGCTATTGTAGGATGGTATTTCCACAGGGCTGTGCGGAAACGTCGTTTTGGATGGCGGCATTTCAATGTTTGAACCGTTGCAAGAGGATAAATCTCATGGTAAATGTTGGATGGAATGTATTCTGGTTGGGATTGCGGTAGTAGAAGGATATGTTGTTACAAGACAACAGGTCCAGGCCGGAAGATTATATAATGATGGTAACGACGTGCGTTCCTGTATTGTTGTGGATGATGAACGTAATGTGATGCTGATCGTCATCAGTTTTGACCTTGAGAGAATTGGAGAGAGGGCGGAAAAATGGAGAGCAAGAGTCGTGCGTTAGACTCTTCTACCGGTACTCTCATCAGTACGTACAATCGAGCGTAGTAGCTAACTCTAGCCACCTCTAGCTAGCTAGGTAGATCTATAATACGTGACCGATTTTCTTCTGATGACGATTGTCAATACACAGCGAAGGGTCCTTTCATTACACTCTATTGTTGTACGAACCAATAGAAAACCGGTACCGGTGTTACCCCTCTTCTACTACCGGAAGATAGGGTGATACCACGTAAAGACTACTCCGTGGTACGTTATCTTCAACGTATGTACGTGCTTTACAAACATCATACGAAGTACTTTTTTAACTGCGGTAGACTACCGTACTACCGTTAAGTAAGAAAGGCACTACCGGTAGACTAGGTACTCGGAGTTCGGAGTACATAATATGATGATATTATGGAAACTCAAAACGACAGGACGGGTACGATAGAGAGTGGAAAACTTCACAAAGCGACACAAGAGAGGGAATGACTTGGAGGGGGGAGTTTAAAACTGCACAAAAGGGAGGGGAGAACTTTGACAAGAGGCAACTGCAGTAAATAATTAGAGATAACGTAACTCATTTACGGTTAGAAATGGCCTGCATGCTCGGATATTATCCGCCGTTGGACTACCTACTTGGATTTTGGAGTCGACTGTCGGCAGGCATCGCATAAGAACAACTTGGATCCGATCTTCACCGTCATTCACTGTCAATAATATCTTGTTGTTGGAGTTTCTGTATCAAACACCGCGTCTAATACAACGTAGTACTACAGTACTACCGTAGACAGTGAAGGTGTGTTTCCACGTATTCTTGATAGTGAATGACTTACAGAAGTTGGCGGTCAGTTATCCATATTATGTAACAACCTTCCGACAACTGGACTCTCCATCTTGGCAAGCAGTACATTTGCTGCCGGAGTCTTCCGCTGGAACAATCATCGTCCTTGAACACACTACTAACTTATTAGTGGAACAACATGTATTCGACAGAAAGCAACTGGATAAGACCGAGAAAATTTCGGGTTGATCCGAACGGCCCCTCACAGCTTCCCAACAGGAATATACCGCCAATGGTTAGGAACTCGAGTGGTTCAGCAACCGCCATATACGCAGAATAGTCTATTCAAGTTTGTCATCAGTAAAAGTATGGCCATCCTTTATGAATTTTTCATTTTCTTCAACAATAATGACATTGAAAAGCTTGGTGATCCACTAAAACGATTACTTCTAATCAAACCATCCTATACCATTATATGATCCCTCAGTCAAAGTGAAAATTGCCAACAACGACCACAACATTATGTAGAAAAATAATAACATTGCTACTAGAATAGCAATAAATCTTGGCCAAGGGCTGAAGATAATTGACAAATCAATACTGGAAGGCGTCTACTGCACCGACGAACCATGACAACATTGCTGCCGGAGTCGATACCAACACCCAAACGAAGAGACTACGACACAACCAAGCCATTATCCCCCTTTGTACAACCAAACTCTTCGATTCATGTCCAGCGCTTACTCGGTATAATCCCAACACACAACATTTCCCATGCCCAAAACCCCACAATGACCGTCACAACAAAATGGGAAGCTACTAACAAACCCAGCAACAACGATTGGAACTTGGAACGTTCAGTGAGAAGTAATTTCTCGTCTGGAAAGATGGTGGAGATTTTTGTCCGTTTGGTTTTGGACGGCAGAGATGAAAATACCGGCGCGGCAATCCAAATCATACCATCCGACATCCGTACATACCGCCACACTCGTACACTCCATCATGAGATGACATCAGATATCGATCCGATCCACGCAAATTGATTGACGGGGTGGAAAATCACTTTTCGACGATGTTTTCTACACAAGCCATGGGAATAACGTTACGAATCGTTTATTCAACAACCGCACTGGTGCAGAAAGACATCAGATGTCGATTCGGGAACGAAGACGAGTAACTACCTCGAATTGATACTAAGTCATCAGGTATATCGTGGATCGAATTTGGATTCGGCACTGTCCACTGAAGATAAGTCACATCCCGATCAAGATATGGTCGTTTTGTTGTGTGTACGGAACCATTTAACACACGTTTCTTTTCGGCCAAAAAGGGACAAGGCATAAGGCATCGACCAATCAATGCAACTCGTTCTTCAGCTTGTCATGTCAACAACAACGACAACAACAATACTACTACTTTACAATAATTGGATTTACATCAACGATATGCACCCAAGAAACAGAACTTTTGTTGTTTCTTGGGAATCGCTAACTATTGCAAATAAAATCCAAACAAACAACCAATCCGCCAAAGGGTACACGCATTTCAACCAAAACAAAGCGCAAACACACAAATTGACATAAAATTCCACGAGTAAAGGAGGGTATTCTTATTATTGTTAGGGCCAGAACAAGGTATGGTTGTGTGTTACTTGGATCATCTTGTCGTTTTGGAAGAAATGCATTAACAAAGAGAAAAATCTAGTTGTACGATGGAGATTCCTGTCGTTCGGTCTTGGTCGGAATAGGTCAATATACCAACGCGTCAATCCCGAACATACCCCCCGACATCCGTACGGTACTCGTGATCTCTATCAAAAGATCGTTCAACTTTGTCATTATAAGAAAATTTTGCTATTGAGAAAAAATAATCTAAATTCGTGCACTGTATCATAAGATGGTCGGTAGGAAATCGTTCTACTTTGGAGACCCCTCTCGTTTGGTTTTGTTCGTTAGGTTTCAAACTACTGACGCTTCAATCCCGATCATACCCCCGGACATCCGTGCGGCGAACTCTGTCTTAAGAGATCACCTTTTTACAGATAGTATATAATGAAATCTATTTTATTATGGCTGTGCCAACTACTAGCTAGCGGTAGTTCCGTATCTAAGAGGTTGACTCACCAGCCGGGCCCCGGAGGGCAAGGCACTGCAGGGTGGTAATGGTAGTGTAACCTCCTACGTGAGGAGGAAAAGCTCATCTGCTTACAGTTAGACACCTTTTTACGGATAGTAACTACGAGCGATAGTAAACTGTCGCAGTCCGTGTGGCCGTGATATCATCATCATAAATGAAAAATTGAAGTTTTCGAACTCTAAGTACCTCCTTTGGTTTAATGCTGTGATATTTCAAATGAAACGCCGTCTGGTAACTTTCTCAAAGTTTGCCTTCAAAATAATTAAAAAAACAGTTCTACAGAATGTAGTAGCTCATATTATTCTTTCAAATGAAACGACGTTTACTGTTAGTGACTATTTTTCTTGCGCGTTAACAATCAAGATGTTCTTAATAATATGATCTTTCGAATGAAACCACATAGTGACTTTTTGGTACGCGTTCTGAATGTATAAAACCCAGTACTAACTGTTAATGTAGAATGTTTATTCGATCTTTCAATTGAATCGATGTGAATAATATCTAATACTTTTACAATTGGTTCGCGACAGTCATGCTTCTACTGTAGTATTGTTTTTACTTTCAGTTATTACACTGTACTAGTCGTAAGTGGTACTCCAAACTGGACCGCTACGAACATCACCTGAACGTTGTCCGTCCCCCGTTTCCTCATGACAACGAAACAACAACACGCAGCGTAGATGGAAAAATAAAAAAACAGAACAATAGAAGAGTATGTTGCTGTTCTTATAGTTACCAACATCCGTCACAGTCCAATCTTATTTACATCTTGTCACACATAACAGCTAGACTATGATTCCCAATTTTAAGTTTCTAACGACGCATCGACGACGTGGCTAGTCTTGTCGTTGATTTTCTAGAATTTGTTCCTTGTTCTTTGCGGCGATTGTGCGAGCTTTCTGGATTTGACATCGTGTTGGGATGCCTTTTACATGGGACATCGGATGTACGGGAGAAAGTGTTCCATCACTCAAATTATTCATCCGTTCCCCCATCACCTTTTCTTTCTTCTCGACCACAAGCAACAACTACCGCAGGCAATTTGAATTGAGGATTACGGCGTTCCACTTGTCTTGTTCTCGTTCGAAGAATTTGGGATGTTTCAATTTTCTTATTTGGGTCGCGTTCTTGATCCTCACAGAAAACCGAGAGGATTGACGGCGTCCTTCATGGGGTGCATAAAAAAACGAAGAGTGTCGGAGTTTTATGATCATCGGGATATTGGTCGCGTTCTTGAACCTAACAGAAAAACGAGAGGACGGCGTCGTTCGTGATGTACGACTACTCTGTAGCTAGTAGAGTAACTGTAAAAGTTCCATTCAAAAACGACGAGACGGGGAGGAGAGGTTGGGATGGTCGTCGTTGACTGACTGTGTCACAGTCAGATACGTCACGGTCACTGCTCTCTATTATTTTTCGAAGAGAGATAATGGCGAGAATGTGCTGTCGAACAAGTCAGTGATTCAACTACGTTTTTAGCTACCGTAGTTATTGTAGCTATCATAGCTATGGTAGCTATCATAGCTATGATAGAGCTATGCAGTCGTACAATCGTACCGTAGTACGGTAGCAAGGAAGTCGTATGTCACAGTCAAAAATGCCATGAAACCTCAAACTCAGAATTATGCATATGAAACATACGGTAATAGCGTATCATAACAGTCCACGGTATCACGTAGTAGTACGCCGTAATTTTACAGTTAAATAAAATACTACGTACGACGTAAAACGAATCATCTCTCTCTCTCTCTGTCTTCTTTTGAGATCTCTCTCTCTACATACCGACTTTGTGATGATGCTATTGGAGAGAAACCTCTCCTTTTCTTTTTCTTCACAACAACAAAAACAAAAAAATCATCATCATCATACAATGACAGTACAGTCACAACAACAACAGTCTCAACAACAACAGCAGCAGCAAGAAGAAGAGAAAGAAGAATTGCCTGTATCTACCACCTCCACCACTATTACCAATAACAATAATATTTGGACGAGTATTAACTGTAATACTAATTGGCAACAATACAACAATAATACTAAGGCAAGTGCTGCCACTACTACAACTAACATATCATCAACAAGAACAATAACGACTATCACTAACACCACCAAGGTACGATGTATCGTTTTGGGTGGTGCCAATGCGGGTAAATCGAGTATCTTACGACGATACTTTTATGGGAAATTCGACGAGGCACGTATGCCCACTCGTGGTGCCGATTACTATGCGAAACGAATGGAATACAACAACAACACTACCAACAACAGTACAACTAATGATAATACGTCTACACAACAACAACAACAACAACAAATGATTTCGATTCAAGTATGGGATACACCCGGTCGAGAACGAGTAACATCATCATCATCATCGTCAACAACAAAATCATCCACAACTCCAACATCAACGACGACATCCTTTTCGGATCATTTCTTACAACAAATTGATGTTGCCATGTTAGTATACGATGTGTCGTCCAGTACATCCTTTACACATGTCTTGAAATGGCATGCCGAATTATTGGAACGATTCAAACGGATGAAACGATCACAATCACAAAGATCGTCTATTCCCATGATTATTGTAGGGAACAAATCAGATCTCATGGAAGAACGATTGGAAAAGAAACGGGAATTATTACTTCAAAAAGGACAACAACTACGACACCAATATAATGATAATAACAATAATAATGTTGTACAACAACAACACTCCGTTGTCAAACAACGTAATGTTTTGGGTGTGACCAATTATCGTGGAAAAGATTATCGGTACGAATATACTACCACCAATACAACAACTGCTCCTGCTGCCTCTACTTCTTCACTTTCTAAACTCAATCCAAACAACAACAACAACAACAACCAGGATTTATTATTGTCATCCTCCAATTCATCACCATCATCACCGACCCACCATCGATTTGAACTGTCGACGTACATGGGAACGAAGACGAGTAACTACCTCGAATCGATATTAAGTCATCAGGTGTATCGTGGATCGTATTTGGATTCGGTACTGTCCAGTGAAGATAAGTCCCATCCCGATCAAGATATGGTCGTGTTGTGGTGTGTACGGAACAATTTACCACACGTCACCGTATCGGCCAAAAAGGGACACGGCATCGACCAGTTGATGCAACTCGTCATTCAACTTGCCATGACCGAAAAACGACAACAAATACAACAACAACAACAACAACCGTATCAAAACAACAACAACAACAACAACAACAACAATACTATTTTACAAGAATTGGATTTACATCAACGATATGCACCCAAAAAACGACATTATTGTTGTTTTTTGGGAATCACCAATTATTGCAAATAAAATCAAAACAACCAACCAACCAACCAACCAACCAACCAACCAACCAACCAACCAACTAAACGTTACAAGAGAGAGAGAGAGATACACAGATTTTGTCGCACCGCTGGTACATGCTCCTGCTGCGCATCGAATTACAACTACTTTATCGTGTATAAAGTAACAGTACCTGTAAACTTACCTCTATTTTGTACTGTTATTATTGATATCACAGTTTTAGTTCGTAGTAACTGTAAAACAAGATCTTGGAACAACCACAGGATGTACAGAATTTTTTTACAGTTAGTTTAGGTCTTGGTCGTTCAATCGCGTCAATCCCGATCATACCTTCCGACACATAAGTACGGCTACACTCGTGAACTCTATCGATAAAATAATAATGAAATCTAATTGTGTGGCTATGCCAATTACTCTAGTAGCTACCGGTAGTGCCATATCTAAGAAGTTGACTCACCCGCCTGGCCCCCAAGGGGGGCGGGGCAAATTATGCAGCAGCTTTCCCTCCGCTCAGTACCCTGTTCCCCACCACTCAGTACCGGGAAGGCAAAAAACCTCACGAATGAGGAAATAGTCCAAACCAGTGAGTGTCATATATGGCGTGGTCTTCCAAAAACAACGCTGGGAAGGCAGCAATTAACCCCATAAATTGTTTTGGGTGTGTTGATATCTTTCACCTGTTGGAACCCAAATATGGCGGATTGTACGTGTAAAAGAAGCCTTCCATGCCAAGTACCAGTGATATTTCCAATGAAATAGTACCGTTCCTCTGCACTAGACAATCGGCTGAGTTATGATGCCACCATTTCTTCCACAAAAATGTCAGTGCCCATCACAACTCTCTCAGGAATCATACATGAAGCATTCTTCCTCCTCTCCCTTAGACCCTTTCCGATTAAATAAGAGAAGCACAATCTTTCCGGTCGGCCGAAGGTTCTGCATGATGCCATGCACAAGAAAACAGTAGTTTGTATTCTTAGTTCCTCAGGCTCTGACAAACCTGGGATAAGCCCCCCCTACCCCGACAAGGTGATCCAGTCAGGGGGGAACTCTATCCTGAGAGATCACCTTATTATAGTTAGTAACTCCAAGCGAGAGTAAACTTTCGCAGTCCGTGTGGCCGTGGTATGACTATCATCATAATAAATATCAAAGCGATGTTTTCTAACTCTAACTGTAAAGTCCGTCCTTTGGTTTCAATATCATCTCTTTCAAATGAAACGCCGTGTTGTAACTTTCATTAAGTTTGCCTTCCAAATAACATACTCTACTAGAAACATCTTTACAGTAGTAGTTCACGTCATATATATTCTTTCAAATGAAACGACGTGTAGTGACAATTTTTTTTAGCGTTCCGACTTGCCTTCCAAATACTATACTACTACTAGCTAGAGAGAAACATCTTTACAGAAAGTAGTAGTTCACGTCATATAAATATTCTTTCAATTGAAACGACGTGTATTCTAGAGTGACAATTTTTTTTTTCGCGTTCCGACTCAATCAATTATTGTGAACAATCAAGAAGTTATTTTCATACTGTCATATTTCATATGATCTTTCGAAAGCTCCGTGTACTCGATGATGGTACGTTTTCTTAAAGGTATGTACGTGGTACTTGCATTACAACCATCGTACTTCACTACTACTACCGTTAGTAAAAAGGCAATACGGTACTCGGAGTACCGAAGATAGAAACTCACAATCAAAACGACTGGACGGGGAGGGGAAAACAACTTTGACCCGAGGCAACAAAAGTGCATCATTAGGGGATAACTCATTTACGGTTAGAAAAGGTCTGCATGCTCTTAGAGCTTTGAATTCCGCATACACATTTCCAAAATCGTAAACCTGCCATCGGCAATCGCAAAAGTATCTCAATGATCAGCCGCTTTGGTTTCGTTCCCCGTCCAAATGACTTCATTAACCATGGAAAGATCGTCAAAGGCACTACGACCTCCGTCTGGGCGCGACGAGGGAAAACGGCAAACGCGATCGAAAATAATGATGTTCCCAAAATATCTCTATACAAGTAAACTGGCTACGGTAGATAATACAGCTCTAAAAGTGCAATAAACCTCAGAATTACGAAGTCGTACATAGAGAAGCCATCAGAATTACATAAAAGTAATACTCCCTGAGCATTCGGAAGTTGGTATAAATGCAAACGATACTAATCTAGGACGCGAACCTTCTTTTGAATGCCCTTGCAAGTGTCATCAAAATCTTGTCTTACATCATTGTGGATCCTTTTTTGTCGTAAGGAAAGTATTGTCACCTTTGCTCTTGATTACCTCATTGAGAATTCTCTTACCCAAAATAAATCTGTTATAGTTGAGTTTGGAGGGTCCTTCCAAACCGTCTGTGCTGCTTTCCAGGTCTCTTCTGCCGGAGCCTCGGTGTTAGAGTACTCGCTTAGTAATGCTGAGTGTCAACGAGACATTGCTAGAAAGATGGCTAGATCGAGATTATTGGCATGTCGCATCTGCGGTGCTTGCGGAGCCCACACCCAACCCTTTTTCTCACAGTATCCCTTCACATAATTGATGTACTCCGCATCGATGTGAGGGCCAGCATGTATTTGAAAGAAATTTATGCTATTTAGAAAGAAAACTCTAGTCGTACGGTGGAGATCCCTGTCGTTTGGTCTTGGTCGGCATAGGTCAAAATACTGACGCGTCAATCCCGATCATACGTCCGGTCATCAGCACGGCTACAGTCGTGCACTCTATCGTAAGATGGTCGGTCGGAATTAATTTCTTCCAGAATGTCATTAAACGACAATTTTATGCCATTAGGATAAAATAATGTAGTCATACGGTGGAGATCACCGTCTTTTAGTCTTGTTCGGAAGAGGTCAAAATACCGGCGCGGCAATCCAAATCATACCAACCGACGTCCGTACGGCTACACTCGTGCACTCTGTCATAAGATGAACGGTCTGATTTCCTTTCACTCTATGTATTTGAAAGAAATTTATGCTATTTAGAAAGAATAATGTAGTCGTACGGTGGAGATCCTTGTCGTTTGTTCTTGGTCGGTAGAGGAAGTCGTACGGCGGGGATCCTTGTCGTTTGTTCTTGGTCGGCATAGGTCAAAATACTTTCGCGTCAATCCCGATCATACCTCCGGTCATCAGCACGGCTACAGTCGTGCATTCTATCGTAAGATGGTCGGTCGGAATAAATTCTTTCCAGAATGTCATTAAACGACAATTTTATGCCATAAGGATAGAATAATGTAGTCATACGGTGGAGATCCCCGTCTTTTAGTCTTGTTCGGAAGAGGTCAAAATACCGGCGCGGCAATCCAAATCATACCAACCGACGTCCGTACGGCTACACTCGTGTACTCTGTCATAAGATGAACGGTCTGATTTCCTTTCACTCTATGTATTTGAAAAAAAATATAAGCTATTTAGAAAGAAAAATTTAATCGTACGGTGGAGATCCCTGTCGTTTGCTCTTGGTCGGCATAGTTCAAAATACTTTCGCATCAATCCCGATCATACCTCCGGTCATCAGCACGGCTACAGTCGTGCACTCTATCGTAAGATGGTCGGTCGGAATTAATTCCTTCCAGAATGTCATTAAATGACAATTTTATGCCATTAGGATAGAATAATGTAGTCGTACGGTGGAGATCACCGTCTTTTAGTCTTGTTCGGAAGAGGTCAAAATACCGGCGCGGCAATCCAAATCATACCAACCGACGTCCGTACGGCTACACTCGTGCACTCGGTCATAAGATGAACGGTCTGATTTCCTTTCACTCTATGTATTTGAAAGAAATTTATGCTATTTAGAAAGAATAATGTAGTCGTACGGTGGAGATCCTTGTCGTTTGTTCTTGGTAGAGGTCAAAATACTTTCGCGTCAATCCCGATCATACGTCCGGTCATCAGCACGGCTACAGACGTGCACTCTATCGAAAGATGGTCGGTGGGAATTCCTTCCAGAATGTCATTAAACGACCATTTAATGCCATTAGGATAGAATGATGTAGTCGTACGGTGGAGATCACCGTCTTTTAGTCTTGTTCGGAAGAGGTCAAAATACCGGCGCGGCAATCCAAATCATACCAACCGACGTCCGTACGGCTACACTCGTGCACTCTGTCATAAGATGAACGGTCTGATTTCCTTTCCCTATGTATTTGAAAGAAATTTATGCTATTTAGAAAGAAAAATCTAGTCGTACGGTGGAGATCCTTGTCGTTTGGTCTTGGTCGGCATAGGTCGAAATACTGACGCGTCAATCCCGATCATACCTCCGGTCATCAGCACGGCTACAGTCGTGCATTCTATCGTAAGATGGTCGGTCGGAATTAATTCCTTCCAGAATGTCATTAAACGACAATTTTATGCCATTAGGAGAGAATAATGTAGTCGTACGGTGGAGATCCCCGTCTTTTAGTCTTGTTCGGAAGAGGTCAAAATACCTGCACGGCAATCCAAATCATACCAACCGACGTCCGTACGGCTACACTCGTGCACTCGTACGGTGAAGGCCCTCATCGTTTGGCCTTGGTCGTCAGACGTCAATCCCGATCATACCTTCCGACAGCAGCACGGCAACAATTGTGAACACACTATCTTTAGATGAACGACTTATTTTCCGTCAGCTCAATGATTTTCTGTCAGTGCAAGCTATGATTGGGATTGCCTCACTAGTTTTTCCTGTATCCCCTCCCGACCAATACCAATTGACAGGAATCTTCACCATACCTGTAGATTTTTTTCTTTCCGTAGTATCCCATGCTTGGATATAAACAGAAAAAGAAAATCAAATCGTTCATATTACGATACATCCGGAGGCTGTGATCCCAAAAGTACCTTATTGTATTTCTGCTAGTTTGCTGTGGTTCGTCGTCCGAAATGTTTTTTCATAAACAATGGAAAACAAATAAATTTCAAGTCACAGTCAGCACTTGTTACTGTGGTTGGAGTACCCGGCGACACTGAGAGCTTTGAATTCCGCATACACATTTCCAAAATCGTAAACGTGCTATCGGCAATCCCAAAAGTATCTCAATGATCAGCCACCTTGGGTTCGTTCCCCGTCCAAATGACTTCATTAACCATGGAAAGATCGTCAAAGACACTAGATAATACATTGGGTGGTTAAAGAGTCTTCGTCGAGAGGCACTGTTTCCATCGGGCGATAGATTGGAATCCATGATGTAACTTGTCGGCAGTCGATGCTCGACCGTTGATGGGTACGTACACGATTACATAATCGGCAGTGTGTCCTCCCTGTTGTCTCTGTTGGTTGGCCGCAGTATTGGAGACTGACGATTCAATTTGACTGAGAAATGCCTGCAAGACTGGCTTGACTTTCGTTTGACAATTGTCTAAACTTTCGCATGCAACAACGTAGACATGACAAAACGGTCCAGTGTGCCATTCTGCAGGATAACTGACGGTTACAATGGCAGTAGAGGAGGTGCCACCCCATGGAGTATTCACACCCTTGTTTATTTTTGTGTCGGCGGCCAGTGCGTCCGGCTCTGGTGATTTCGATGACAGTATGCACGGGTAAGGATAAAATGATGAAGCAGCGGATGAGTTTCATTGGTGCCACATTGCTTTTTACTGCCCATCCTCCAACTCCCACCTCGTATTTGCGTGACATACATTCGTGTGGTGCTGCAAACTCGTGATAACGATTCCTCGAAGCGAGCAATGGCTTGATTATCAGTTGCCAATTGATGATTGATGTAATGTGTCTCCAGGGCAGGCTCGAAGAACCCCTTCCACCAAACGCAAGAAAAAACATAGACCATGAAGTGGTTGTACTGGAATCCATCATTTTCCGTATTGTATCAGCGAAGCATCGTATTTTCAACAATAAAAAATAAGCTGCATGGCAAGTGGAATGCCGTAATCCTTGCGAGTGAGGATGCGTTCATCATTCATTCGTCGGAAAGGAGGACTTGCCTGTTTTAGTTGTTGCTTGTGATCGAGAAGAAAGAAGAGTTGTTGGACGGACCGATAAATAATTTGAGTGATGTGACACTTTCTCCCGTAGATCCTGTGTCCCATGTAAAAGGCATCCCAACACGATGTCCAATCCAGAAAGGCAATACAATCGCCGAAAAGGACAAAGAACAATTTCCAGCCAGAAAATCAACGACACGACCAGCCACATCCTCGATGCCTCGTTCGAGCCTTTTGTTGGGAATCACAGTCTAGCTGTTATGAGTTCCATGGTGTAAATAAGATTGGACTGTGACGGATGTTGGTAATTATAAGAACGGCAACATACTCTAACAAAGGTGGATTGTTCTGTTCTCTTCTTTTCTACTCTAGAGCTAGTGTTGTCATGACGTCAAACGTACCGTAGGTGATGATGGTAGCGATCCACTTTGGCGTACGTAGTACTTCAGTAACAAAGTAGAAGCGAAGATTGAAGATCCATTTTTCTGGATGACTCTGACGCACGCAATTATTAGGTGCCAAACATTGCACTATTAATATAATATGTATCAAGCTACCTACCGGTAGTGTGTTGTATTATCATTAACTGTACGTTGATTGTTGGTATCACGATCGCTACCTTTCCTACGCTTGTATCATACCTACTGTCAGACTTGTAGTACGTACGAAGTGCACTTACAGTTAGTGTTAGAGAGTTTGCTATGTATGATAGCTAGCTAGCTTAGAGAGTCGTACTTCCCTAACCCTAACAACCCAATCCTACCAAAACATTAACAGTAACAGTAAGGAACAGCCATTTTCAAAAACGGCAGAGATTTATTTACAGTTAAGTATTTCGGTCGTGATGCAACCGTGTGGAAGGCGGCAAAAATCACACCTTCAGCCTCGGAAAGATATCATACCTACGAGATTTCATGGAATGGACGATGCAGTATCCTTATATTATCATTATGCGATCCTACCAAAGTATTGAGGAACAGCCATTTTCAAAAACGGCAAAGATTGAAGTATTTCGTTCCTGATGTAACCGTGTGAAAGGCGGCAAAAATCACACCTTCAGCCTCGGAAAGATATCATACCTACGAGATTTCATGGAAAGGACGATGCAGTATCCTTATATTATCATTATGCGATCCTACCAAAGTATTGAGGAAGAACCATTTTCACAAACGGGGAAGCATCCAAGGAATATTGACCTCATGTGTATTGAGTTGGTACGTTCCAGGATTGACAGGACCTGACCGGCCGGACTGAAATGGTCCACTCACTTATAGTCCAACAATAGTGATGGGAGTAAGCAGTCATCTCAAGGAAATGTTGAAACTAGGTGTCATAGAGGAAAAGAATGTTAACCGGCGGGATCGACTGTTCCAGGACCATAGTGAATTTTGGGATGGCGTACTCGTCAATCTCTATGTTGGAACATTCAACAATCCTAACATTTCTCCAATAAAGGTCACTGGAGTTCGAACAGGAACAAGACGGTTCTCGAACCGACAACAATAACAACAAAAACACCTTTTCCATCCCAAAAGTGGCACTTGACGTAAATATCTATGCAAGTTTAGATGTGTCCATGGGGAAACTTTCGGAGCCTACGGTACTACATACACGACGACGCTTTGCAACTTTGGTTTTCACAAGGGTACGACGCATGTCGTAAATTTCTGTCCGACCGCAGAATGGAGTACAAAGTTTTCCATCGTAAGTGCCAAACACACCAACAGCTGTCAGAGGAGACCAGAGATTCCTGGGTATAAGTGATCATTTCACACTTTTCACTGACTTTTTGATGGTGACGTCTTGCTTTCTTGTTGAGGATGATTTGGATACCCTTTCCTCCGGTCTATCATTTGTTGGCTTCCCATCTTCCAGACAAAAGGCCAAAGAAGGTTTTAATCATTCTCGTTTCATATCTTTTCTACGGTGATGGATTTAAGGTTTTATTTTTGCATGTACCGTCGCAACTGGAAGGGAAACAACTACAAGTCGTACTTGAAAGAACAGCAATGTCTTCAACTGCTCCGAATGATTCTTTGGTTTTTATTTCTATATACATGATATTTCAAATGAAACGCCGTGTCGTAACTTTCAGGAAGTTAAGAAACAATTCTACAGAGTGTAGTAGCTCCTATTATTCTTTCAAATGAAACGACGTGTACTGATTGCGACTGTGACTATTATTCTTGCGCGTTCCGACTCAATAAAATGCTGTTAACAATCAAGAAGTTCTTTTCATATGATCTTTCGAATGAAACCACGTTTAGTAACTCTTTACATTTAATTCAAAACCCCAGTACACAATGTAGAAATATTTTACAGTTAATACGATCTTTCAATTCAAACGACGTGAAAAAAAATCATACTTACAGTTAGTTCGCGATCCGACTGTATATGATAAATGCAGGTTCATGATGTAGTAGTTCATACTATGATCTTTCAAATGAAACGCCGTGTAGAAAGGAGAAACCACCCGACTGTATCAACGCCAGTACATGATGTTGCGCAGCTGGGAAACATCCGATGTATGGTTCGTGTGGTGTAAAGCTCGTGAACGCTATCATAACCATTGGATCTTCTTTACTCTTCATATAAGCATAGTATGCTAAGAAGCAAGAGGAGAGCAAGAGTAATTAAAAGACAATTATGCTATACATAAGGAATAAACAAGTCGTTCGGTGAAAAATTGGAACGTTCAGTGAGAAATGACTTCTCGTCTGGAAAGATGGTGGAGGTTTTTGTCGTTTGGTTTTGGACGGCAGAGGTGAAAAGTGAAAATACCGGCGCGGCAATCCAAATCATACCATCCGACGTCCGTACGGCTACACTCGTGCACTCAGTCATAAGATGAACGATCTGATTTCCTTTCACTCTATGTATTTGAAAGACAATTATGCTATACATAAGGAATAAACAAGTCGTACGGTGGAGATTCCTGTCGTTTGGTCTTGGTCGTTAGATTTCAAAATACCGACCCGTCAATCCCGATCCTAGCTCCCGACATCCGTACGGCTACACTCGTGAACTTTATCCTCTAAGAGATCACCTTATTACAGTTACTGTAGTAGTGACTACGAGCCAGAGTAAACATTCGCAGTCCGTGCGGCCGTGGTAGCGTCATACGTAGTAATGAATGTAAAACTGATGTTTTCCAACTTTAACTGGAAGTACGTCGTTTGGTTTTTAATAACACTAATATTCCAAATAATATTAAGGAAACAGTTCTACAGAATGTAGTAGTTCACATTATTCTTTGCAATGAAACGACCTCAAGTGACTATTTTTTTCGCACGTTCCGATTTAATAAAATGCTGTTAAGAATCAATATGTTCTCATTATATGATCGTTCGAATGAAACCACATCAAGCTAGTAGTAACTTTTTACTGCGTTTTCCGAATGCATAAACTAGGATGGTATTTCCAAAGTGCTATTGGGAAACGTCGACTTGGGTGGCGGCATGTTTCAATGTTTGAACATTTGCAAGATGATAAATCTCTTGGGAAATGTCGGAATGAATGTATTCTGGTTGGGATTGCGGTAATAGAATGATTGGTTGTTAAATGACAACAGGTCCAGGCCGGAAGATTATATAATGATGGTAACGACGTGCGTTCCTGTATTGTTGTTGATGATGATGATCATTAGTTTTGAACTTGCGAAAATTGGAGAGAAGAAGACTGAAACTGGAGAGCAAGAGTAGTGCGTTAGACTCTTCTACTCTCATCAGTACGTACATTTGAACGTAATAGCTACCTCTAGCTAACTTTATCAGCTAGACGTGACAGCTTTTCTTCTGATGACGATTATCAGAACACAGCGAATGGTCCTTTCATTACACTCTATTGTGGTACGAACCGGTATAGAGATCGGTACACGGAACTGTCCCATATTTGCCAATGAACAATGCTGGAAGACATCGAATATCGATTTGATTAACAGTGGTGGGAAATTACCCCTTAACCCGTGTTTCAGAGTGGGAAAAGTATCTCGACGGGGTGGAAAATGACTTTTCGACGATGTTTTCCATGGAAACCTCGATTGTTTTGTAAAGAATCGTATAACTTGTATCCAATCGACAATGACTTGTCCCATATTTGCCAATGAACAGTGCTGAACCACATCGAATATGGATTCGATCAACAGGGGTGGGAAATTATCCCTTAACCCGTGTATAGGGGTGGGAAAAGTATCTCGACGGGGTGGGAAATGACTTTTTGACGATGTTTTCCATAGAAACCTCGATTGTTTTGTAACGAATCGTACCACTTGTATCCAATCGACAATGACTTGTCCCATATTTGCCAATGAACAGTTGTGTTCGACATCGAATATCGATTTGATTAACATGGGTGGGAAATTATCCCTTAACCCGTGTATAGGGGTGGGAAAAGTATCTCGACGGGGTGGGAAATGACTTTTCGACGATGTTTTCCATAGAAACCCCTTTTTTTGTAACGAATCGTACGTCTTGTATCCAATCGACAAGGACTTGTCCCATATTTGCCAATGAACAGTTGTGTTCGACATCGAACATCGATTCGATCAACAGGGGTGGGAACTTATCCCTTAACTCTTGTATAGGAGTGGAAAAAATATCTCGACGGGGTGGGAAATGACTTTTCGACGGTGTTTTCCATAGAAACCTCGATTGTTTTGTAAAGAATCGTATAACTTGTATCCAATCGACAAAGAACTGGCCCATATTTGCCAATGAATAGTGCTGAACCACATCGAACATCGATTCGATCAACAGGGGTGGGAAATTATCCCTTAACCCGTGTATAGGGGTGGGAAAAGTATCTCGACGGGGTGGGAAATGACTTTTCGACGATGTTTTCCATGGAAACCTCGATTGTTTTGTAACGAATCGTACCACTTGTATCCAATCGACAATGACTTGTCCCATATTTGCCAATGAACAGTTGTGTTCGACATCGAATATGGATTCGATCAACAGGGGTTGGAAATTATCCCTTAACCCGTGTATAGGGGTGGGAAAAGTATCTCGACGGGGTGGGAAATGACTTTTCGACGATATTTTCCATAGAAACCTCGATTGTTTTGTAACGAATCGTACCACTTGTATCCAATCGACAATGACTTGTCCCATATTTGCCAATGAACAGTGCTGATTCACATCGAATATGGATTCGATAAACAGGGGTGGGAAATTATCCCTTAACCCGTGTATAGGAGTGGGAAAAGTATCTCGACGGGGTGGGAAATGACTTTTCGACGATGCTTTCCATAGAAACCTCGATTGTTTTGTAAAGAATCGTATAACTTGTATCCAATCGACAAAGAACTGGCCCATATTTGCCAATGAACAGTGCTGAACCACATCGAATATGGATTCGATCAACAGGGGTGGGAAATTATCCCTTAACCCGTGTATAGGGGTGGGAAAAGTATCTCGACGGGGTGGGAAATGACTTTTCGACGATGTTTTCCATGGAAACCTCGTATATTTTGTAAAGAATCGTATAACTTGTATCCAATCGACACAGAACTTTTCCATATTTGCCAATGGTCAGTTGTGATCGTCTAATGCAGTTAGTAAGAATGGCACTATCTCAAAACGAGGGGAAAACAATACAACGCGACACGAGGGAGGGAATCACTTGGAGGGGGGGAGTTAAAAACTCCATACAAAGGAAGGGAGAATTTTGACAAGAGGCAACAGAAGTGCATCATTAGGGGATAACTCATTTACGGTTAGAAAAGGCCTGCATGCTCGGGTTTTGTCCGCCGTTGGACTACATACTGTAGTAGCTATTATATTATACATCGCATAATATCTTGAGGGACTTGTAGACACAATGACTACTACTACAGCCTTCGCAATGACCCAACCAGCCCCTGAATTTTACCATCAATCAATCCTAACAACTACTACTACCAGACTACTCTACGGTAGTCTACTACTGTTAAATTTCTAAATTGTTGGAGTTTCTGTTTCAAACACCGGACCGAGCAAATTTCGGGTTGATCCGAACGGCCCCTCACAACGTCCCAACAGGAATATACCGCCAATGGTTAGGAGCTTGAGTGGTTCAACAACCGTCATAAACACAGAATGATCTATTCAAGTTTGTCACCAGCAGAAGTATGGCCATCCTTGATGAATTTTTCATTTTCTTCAACAATAATGACATTGAAAAGCTTGGTGATCCACTAAAACGTTGACTTCCAATCAAACCGTCTTATGCCATCCTATACCATTATATAATCCCTGAGTCAAAGTGAAAATTGCCAACAACGACAACAACAATATGAAGAAAAATAATGACATTGCTACTAGGATAGCAATAAATCTTGGCCAAGGGCTGAAGAGAATTGACAAATCAATACCGGAAGGCGTCTACTGCACCGACGAACCATGACAACATTGCTTCCGGAGGCGATACCAACAACACACAAACGAAGAGACTACGAAACAACCAAACCATTATCTCCCTTTGGACAACCAAACTCTTCGATTGATGTCCAGCGCTTACTCGGTATAATCCCAACATTTCCCATTACCAGAACCCCACAGTGACCGTCACAACAAAATGGGAAGCTGCTTACAAACCCAGCAACAACGATTGGAACTTGGAAGGTTCAGTGAGTAGTGATCTCTCGTCTGGAAAGATGGTGAAGATTTTTGTCGTTTGGTTTTGGATGGCAGAGGTGAAAGGTGAAAATACCGGCGCGGCAATCCAAATCATACCATCCGACGTCCGTACGGCTACACTCGTGCACTCTGTCATAAGATGAACGGTTTGATTTCCTTTCACTATGTATTTGAAAGAAATTTATGCTATTTAGAAAGAAAAAGCTTGTCGTACGGTGGAGATCCTTGTCATTTGGTCTTGGTCGGCAGAGGTCAAAATACCGACCCGTCAATCCCGATCATACCTCTCGACATCGGTACGGCCACAATCGTGAGCTCAACCGTAAGATGGTCGGTCGGAATTAATTCCTTCCAGAATGTCATTAAACGACAATTTTGTGCCATTAGGATAGAATGATGTAGTCGTACGGTGGGGTGGAGATCCCTGTCGTTTGGTCTTGGTCGGCATAGGTCAAAATACTGACGCGTCAATCCCGATCATACGTCCGGTCATCAGCACGGCTACACTCGTGCACTCTATCGTAAGATGGTCGGTCGGAATTAATTCTTTCCAGAATGTCATTAAACGACAATTTTATGCCATTAGGATATAATAATGTAGTCGTACGGTGGAGATCCCAGTCTTTTAGATTTGTTCGGAAGAGGTCAAAATACCGGCGCGGCAATCCAAGTCATACCAACCGACGTCCGTACGGCTACACTCGTGCACTCTGTCTTAAGATGAACGGTCTGATTTCCTTTCACTATGTATTTGAAAGAAATTTATGCTATTTAGAAAGAAAAATCTAGTCGTACGTTGGAGATCCCTGTCGTTTGGTCTTGGTCGGCATAGGTCAAAATACTGACGCGTCAATCCCGATCATACCTCCGGTCATCAGCACGGCTACACTCGTGCACTCTGTCGTAGGATGGTCGGTCGGAACTAATTCCTTCCAGAATGTCATTAAACGACAATTTTATGCCATTTGGATAGAATAAAGTAGTCATACGGTGGAGATCCCCGTCTTTTAGTCTTGTTCGGAAGAGGTCAAAATACCGGCGCGGCAATCCAAATCATACCAACCGACGTGCGTACGGCTACACTCGTGCACTCTGTCATAAGATGAACGGTCTGATTTCCTTTCCCTATGTATTTGAAAGAAATTTATGCTATTTAGAAAGAAAAATCTAGTCGTACGGTGGAGATCCCTGTCGTTTGGTCTTGGTCGGCATAGGTCAAAATACTGACGCGTCAATCCCGATCATACCTCCTGTCATCAGCACGGCTACAGTCGTGCACTCTATCGTAAGATAATCGGTCGGAATTAATTCCTTCCAGAATGTCATTAAACGACAATTTCATGCCATTAGGATAGAATAATGTAGTCGTACGGTGGAGATCCCCGTCTTTTAGTCTTGTTCGGAAGAGGTCGAAATACCGGCGCGGCAATCCAAATCATACCAATCGACGTCCGTACGGCTACACTCGTGCACTCTGTCATAAGATGAACGGTCTGATTTCCTTTCCCTATGTATTTGAAAAAAATTTATGCTATTTAGAAAGAAAAATCTAGTCGTACGGTGGAGATCCTTGTCGTTTGGTCTTGGTCGGCAGAGGTCAAAATACCGACCCGTCAATCCCGGACATACCTCTCGACATCGGTACGGCCACAATCGTGAGCTCAACCAAAAGATGGTCGGTCGGAACGGTATTTTAAAAAATTTTGCTATTTAGAAAAAATATATTCTAGTCGTACGGTGGAGATCCTTGTCTTTGGTCTTGGTCGGTAGAGGTCAAAATACTTTCGCGTTAATCTCCATCATACCTCTCGACAACAGTACGTCTAGGTTCAGTGAGAAGTGATCTCTCGTCTGGAAAGATGGTGGAGATTTTTGTCGTTTGGTTTTGGATGGCAGAGGTGAAAGGTGAAAATACCGGCGCGGCAATCCAAATCATACCATCCGACGTCCGTACGGCTACACTCGTGCACTCTGTCATAAGCTGAACGATCTGATTTCCTTTCACTCTATTTATTTGAAAAAAATTCATGCTATTGAGAGAAAGAATAATGTAGTCGTACGGTGGAGATCCTTGTCGTTTGTTCTTGGTCGACAGATGTCAAAATTCCTACGCGTCAATCCCGATCATACCTCTCGACATCAGTACGTCTACACTCGTGAGCTTTATCGTAAGATGAACGATGTGGTTTCCTTTCATTTTTATTAACAAAGAATATTCTAGTCGTACGGTGAAGGCCCTCGTCGTTTTGCCTTGGTCGTCAGACGTCAATCCCGATCATACCTTCCGACAGCAGCTTGGCAACAATTGTGAACAAACTATCATAAGATGAACGACTTATTTTCCGTCAGCTCAATGATTTTCTGTCAGTGCAAGCTATGATTGGGATTGCCTCACTAGTTTTTCCTGTATCCCCTCCCGACCAAGACCATTTGACAGGAATCTTTACCATACCTGTAGATTATTATCTTTCCGTAGTATCCCATGCTTGCATATAAATAGAAAACGAAAATCAAATCGTTCATATTATGATAGAATTCATCAGTTTGGCCGTACGGATGTCGGAGGCTGTGATCCCAAAAGTACCTTATTGTATTTCTGCTAGTTTGCTGTGGTTCGTCGTCCGAAATGTTTTTCCATAAACAATGGAAAACAAATAAATTTCAAGTCACAGTCAGCACTTGTTACTGTGGTTGGAGTACCCGGCGACACTGAGAGCTTTGAATTCCGAATACACATTTCCAAAATCGTAAACGTGCTATCGGCAATCCCAAAAGTATCTCAATGATCTGCCACCTTGGGTTCGTTCCCCGTCCAAATGACTTCATTAACCATGGAAAGATCGTCAAAGACACTAGATAATACATTGGGTGGTTAAAGAGTCTTCGTCGAGAGGCACTGTTTCCATCGGGCGATAGATTGGAATCCATGATGTAACTTGTCGGCAGTCGATGCTCCACCGTTGATGGGTACGTTCACGATTACATAATCGGCAGTGTGTCCTCCCTGTTGTCTCTGTTGGTTGGCCGTAGTACTGGAGACTGACGATTCAATTTGACTGAGAAATGCCTGCAAGACTGGCTTGACTTTCGTTTGACAATGGTCTAAACTTTCGCATGCAGCAATGTAGACATGACAAAACGGTCCAGTGTGCCATTCTGCAGGATAACTGACGGTTACAATGGCAGTAGAGGAGGTGCCACCCCATGGAGTATTCACACCCTTGTTTTTTTTTGTGTCGGCGGCCAGTGCGTCCTCCAACACGATGTCCAATCCAGAAAGGCAATACAATCGCCGAAAAGGACAAAGAACAATTTCCAGCCAGAAAATCAACGACACGACCAGCCACATCCTCGATGCCTCGTTCGAGCCTTTTGTTGGGAATCACAGTCTAGCTGTTATGAGTTCCATGGTGTAAATAAGATTGGACTGTGACGGATGATGGTAATTATAAGAACGGCAACATACTCTAACAAAGGTGGATTGTTCTGTTCTCTTCTTTTCTAGTAGTGTTGTCATGACGTCAAACGTACCGTAGGTGATGATGGTAGCGATCCACTTTGGCGTACGTAGTACTTCAGTAACAAAGTACCTAGAAGCGAAGATTGAAGATCCATTTTTCTGGATGACTCTGACGCACGCAATTATTAGGTGCCAAACATTGCACTATTAATATATAATATGTATCAAGCTACCTACCGGTAGTGTGTTGTATTATCATTAACTGTACGTTGATTGTTGGTATCACGATCGCTACCTTTCCTACGCTTGTATCATACCTACTGTCAGACTTGTAGTACGTACGAAGTGCACTTACAGTTAGTGTTAGAGAGTTTGCTATTTATGATAGCTAGCTAGCTTAGAGAGTCGTACTTCCCTAACCCTAACAACCCAATCCTACCAAAATATTAACAGTAACAGTAAGGAACAGCCATTTTCAAAAACGGCAGAGATTTATTTACAGTTAAGTATTTCGGTCGTGATGCAACCGTGTGGAAGGCGGCAAAAATCACACCTTCAGCCTCGGAAAGATATCATACCTACAAGATTTCATGGAAAGGACGATGCAGTATCCTTATATTATCATCATGCGATCCTACCAAAGTATTGAGGAACAACGATTTTCACAAACGGGGAAGCATCCAAGGAATATTGACCTCATGTGTATTGAGTTGGTACGTTCCAGGATTGACAGGACCTGACCGGCCGGACTGAAATGGTCCACTCACTTATAGTCCAACAATAGTGATGGGAGTAAGCAGTCATCTCAAGGAAATGTTGAAACTAGGTGTCATAGAGGAAAAGAATGTTAACCGACGGGATCGACTGTTCCAGGACCATAGTGAATTTTGGGATGGCGTACTCGTCAATCTCTATGTTGGAACATTCAACAATCCTAACATTTCTCCAATAATGGTCACTGGAGTTCGAACAGGAACAAGACGGTTCTCGAACCGACAACAATAACAACAAAAACACCTTTTCCATCCCAAAAGTGGCACTTGACGTAAATATCTTTGCAAGTTTAGATGTGTCCATGGGGAAACTTTCGGAGCCTACGGTACTACATACACGACGACGCTTTGCAACTTTGGTTTTCACAAGGGTACGACGCATGTCGTAAATTTCTGTCCGACCGCAGAATGGAGTACAAAGTTTTCCATCGTAGGTGCCAAACACACCAACAGCTGTCAGAGGAGACCAGAGATTCCTGGGTATAAGTGATCATTTCACACTTTTCACTGACTTTTTGATGGTGACGTCTTGCTTTCTTGTTGAGGATGGTTTGGATACCCTTTCCTCCGGTCTATCATTTGTTGGCTTCCCATCTTCCAGACAAAAGGCCAAAGAAGGTTTTAATCATTCTCGTTTCATATCTTTTCTACGGTGATGGATTTAAGGTTTTATTTTTGCATGTACCGTCGCAACTGGAAGGGAAACAACTACAAGTCGTACTTGAAAGAACAGCAATGTCTTCAACTGCTCCGAATGATTCTTTGGTTTTTATTTCTATATACATGATATTTCAAATGAAACGCCGTGTCGTAACTTTCAGGAAGTTAAGAAACAATTCTACAGAGTGTAGTAGCTCCTATTATTCTTTCAAATGAAACGACGTGTACTGACTGTGACTGTGACTATTATTCTTGCGCGTTCCGACTCAATAAAATGCTGTTAACAATCAAGAAGTTCTTTTCATATGATCTTTCGAATGAAACCACGTTTAGTAACTCTTTACATTTAATTCGCGTTCCGATTGTATAAACCCCAGTACACAATGTAGAAATATTTTACAGTTAATACGATCTTTCAATTCAAACGACGTGAAAAAAAATCATACTTACAGTTAGTTCGCGATCCGACTGTATATGATAAATGCAGGTTCATGATGTAGTAGTTCATACTATGATCTTTCAAATGAAACGCCGTGTGGAAAGGAGAAATCACCCGACTGTATCAACGCCAGTACATGATGTTGTAGTTCATATATATTATCGGAACGCAGCTGGGAAACATCCGATGTATGGTTCGTGTGGTGTAAAGCTCGTGAACGCTATCATAACCATTGGATCTTCTTTACTCTTCATATAAGCATAGTATGCTAAGAAGCAAGAGGAGAGCAAGAGTAATTAAAAGACAATTATGCTATACATAAGGAATAAACAAGTCGTTCGGTGAAAACTTGGAACGTTCAGTGAGTAGTGATCTCTCGTCTGGAAAGATGGTGGAGATTTTTGTCGTTTGGTTTTGGACGGCAGAGGTGAAAAGTGAAAATACCGGCGCGGCAATCCAAATCATACCATCCGACGTCCGTACGGCTACACTCGTGCACTCTGTCATAAGATGAACGATCTGATTTCCTTTCACTCTATGTATTTGAGAAAAACAACAATGCTATACATAAGGAATAAACAAGTCGTACGGTGGAGATCCCTGTCGTTTGGTCTTGGTCGCTAGATTTCAAAATACCGACCCGTCAATCCCGATCCTAGCTCCCGACATCCGTACGGCTACACTCGTGAACTTTATCCTCTAAGAGATCACCTTATTACAGTTACTGTAGTAGTAACTACGAGCCAGAGTAAACATTCGCAGTCCGTGCGGCCGGGGTACCAACTTTAACTGGAAGTACGTCGTTTGGTTTTTAATAACACTAATATTCCAATAATATTAAGGAAACAGTTCTAGTAGAGAATGTAGTAGTTCACATTTTCTTTGCAATGAAACGACGTCAAGTGACTATTTTTTTCGCACGTTCCGATTTAATAAATGCTGTTA